>OX336883.1:30949764-31214764 GCA_946959425.1 Argyrosomus regius
TGTACAAGGCCGAGCTGAGCCAGACTCAGGGCGTCCTGAGACCCAACACCACCCCCTACTGCTTCAAGTGAGTCACTGCAGCAAACACACCCACTGACGCCACATGACTGAACAGAGAGCTGAAGGACATATTGTGCTATTTAGTATGTAGTGTACAAATGAGAAGTGTTCCTGCTCTTTGTCCAACAGCATTATGATAAAAAGAGAATTAAAGATCATTCAAATGTCCTCTCTCTTCTCGTCTCCAGAATGTGGAAGGGTCTCTATAACCACGTGGAGAAATCGACGCCTCCTCGCCAGTCACCTGCTGACTTCCTGTCTGCCGTGAGGGAGGAGACCCAACAGCTGGAGGAGGAGCTGACCAATCACCAGGAGGTACCGCCAGGAGGAACCGCCCACCACCACCTGGGCTCCAGACAAGGCATACAACACACAAAGACACCCCCTTTTACGACACATTCAGCCTCCACCTCTGCACAATGAATCTGACAACCCTGAACCGTAAAGACAAAAGTCCCTCTGAAACATGGCCAAAGTGAAATCAAACATGAGCCAGTGTCCGGAGGGGACATACAACACTAAGGCTGCATTCAGACAGGATCAGGCGTCTCTCTCAAACCATCAAATCAAATTAAACTTCTTCGTGTCATTATATTTTGCGGCGTAAATTGTGAGTCAGACTCAGATTTAGAAGCTGGTACATGAAATAAAGTGAGAACACACACACAGGTAGATTATCAGAGTTTAGTCCGTGAATCCACCTGGATAGTCTCTGCTTCAGAGACATTTCAGGCTGTCTGTGGAGGTTTGACCGATCTGAGTGTCGTGGGGCTCCGTTTTCCCAAAAGTTGAATCTGGATCAACCTCTCCGCTGCGAAACAGACGACCCCTCTGAAATGAATGGAAAAACCTCAGTTTCCTCCGGAGCACCAGATTCAGTGCTGTGGTGAAGGTGTTTGCTAAAAAATGGAGCTCAACACTGTGGTGAAAAAAAGCAGCCTGACGTCACACTGCAGCCACCAATCAGACCGGAGAGAAACAGAGACACAGACAGTGAATGAGAGTGAGGGAGCGCCGGCCTCGATCAAGGGGGTTAATCAGTGAAATAAAAAGTGATTTCCTGATTGTTTCACAGCAGTGACACAGTGTGTGACATACAGTCATACTAACAGGTTTGCAAGATTAATATTATTTGGATGAGCTGTGTGGCTTTCTCTACAGGGAACATGTGAATGTATTTACTATGACAAGCAAAAATTGGAGGATTGATCCACAGATTGAGTGGAAATATTTATACTCTTACTCTTTTAGAGTCACAGCCCTCCTCTGCTCAAACATGTGTTCCTCTCTTTGTGTTACTTTGAATTTAAGTTTAACACGAGTACATTTGATATCACAACTAGGTTGGAAGCCAGTATCCGACCTGCGGTTGAAGCCTGAGCTGAACACTGAGAATGTGCAGCTGATTATTATTCAAAGCAGACTATTTTTATATCTGACATTATTCCTAATATAGTCTCTTTAACTCTGCCGGTCTGGCAGGGTTTACCAGAGCTGAGGACTGATCGTGTACATATGTGTAAAGATTTGTTGCCAGAGCTCCAAATCAACTTTTTTCTTCAGTGTTCCAAATTCTACTTTCACAGTCACAGACTTAACAATGGCAAACCTTCACCGGGCACGTTCTGTTCTCTACATGACGCGGAGCCGTGCCCGTCCCAAACTGAAGTTCAGTAATGTTTCAGTGACTGGCTTCACTCACTCACTCACTCACTCACTCTGGTCCATGGAAGTTAATAAAAGTGAATAAGAAATTGAGAGTCATGTTTGGCCACAATCAGCTTTCATTGTCGCTAAATTTGTATCTAGTGTTTTTTTAAAAACAAAGAAGTTCCAGAGTTGCCCTGTCTTTGTGTCCCAGGTTTTTTATTTGTTGTCCCCGGGACGACGGGACATCTTTAGTTTGGATGTTTGAAACCAGAGCTGAACGTCCTCAGATGATTTTACAACAACTAAATGTCAGAGAATGAGTTCTGTCTGTAATCACTGTTCCCGCCTCACGTGTGTGTGTTTCTTGTTGTTCTCTCTGCAGAGGATCGCAGCTCTGACCGGGAGGCCAATCACGTGGGAGAAGATCGAGGTTCCGAGGAGGAGGACTAGCCGCCTGCGGCAGAGACACTGCGGGCCGGACCCGCCCACCACTTACACAGACCCAATCACCAGCCCCATACAGGACAACGGCCACACACTCGCCTCCGAAACAGCCAATCAGAAGGCTCAGACCAAGGACCCCGCCCTCACCCTGCCTCTAGGGCCGCACGCCCACCTCAAGAGCCACGACCCCGACGACCTCTCCACCTGCAGCGACCTGGAGTCAGGCGTGGCCGACCTCAGCAGCCGCTCGTCCAGCGGCGGGGACGACAGGAAGGACCCGGACTCAGACGAGGCTGCCTTTATCACTGCCTGACTGTTAAAAGGGAATCCTGGCGCCAGGCTGGGAGGCCAAAGAGGATCCCAGTAACAAACCAGTAGATCCCCGAATATTTATTGAAGCACGTGGAGGGAGGTAACGATGGCAGCGTTAGCAGGAACCTCTGTGGCTGTTTAACACAAAGGCACTGAAAGATGTTTTTTTAAACCTCATGTTTTGTTTGTCTGTTTTTTTATACGTGGACGTTGCTTTTAGGTGGACTCACTTCCTGTCACGTGTACTGTGTTTAAAGAACGCTCTGTTGCTGCTGCGAGGCGGACCAATGTGAAACCAGCCGACTGACGTACGACAGTGGCTCGGCTCGGCGATGAACAAACACACACACTGCGAAACAGTGTGACAAACAAACCTGAACGTGGCTTCATGTTTATCATGTTAGATAACCTCAGCGTGGTGGAAGATGAACTGATGCTTCACTGACATCCAGTCTTCCTTCTTCAGTGTAAAATAATATGAATTATGATACTAGTGGTAGAGTTTTTCTTTGTAGGAGCAGCAGACGTGCTTGTAAACTGATCTGCTGTCAGTAACATCACGTCCCCTTGAGATGTAACATGACAGTCTGGAGCAGCTCTAGTGAAGAACTCAATAATATGATATGTACATAATTAGAAGCTGATTCAGTCACATGACAACGTAGAGGAAAGCAGTGAGTTCAGCCTGACCGTGGACTGAGGAGCAGATGTGGAGTTACAGAGTAGCTGCTCGGGTAGAATGTTCTGTTCTGTAGTCTGAACACTGGAGGGAGCGTTGAGCCCACAAACTAATCCAGCTCAGTCTCTTCCCTGAGCTGAACCCACACCAAGCCTCGTCTTCACTTTCACTCCAGTTTTAAATGATTTCTCCCCTCGTGACTCAGAAACCACGTCACGCCAACACAAACCTGCCACCAGGGGTCAGTATTTAGGTTTTAGAGAGTTTAGATAAGTCATATGAACCTCAGAGAGATAATCCAACTGTGGAAGAGAGTACGTCACAGATTCACTGGACACAGTAGATATGACTCAACAAGAACAAAATGTGAACAAAAATATGAACGTTTACAACAAATGCTGAAGATACAGTGTTTTATTTTTGTCTTTGTGTGCAATATATCATTTTAAAGACATTTGCTATGTTGTTACGTCTCAGTGGACTGTGTGACGCTCTGTGAACACTGCACTGATGTACACACCAACTGAACCCTTCAGATGACGAAGTCGTGAAATCCAGTGACGTCTGTCAGATAACTGAAGTTCTACATGTCGCCATGTTTGTCTGAACTTCAGGATCTATAGCTCGTGTTCTCCCAGGTCATCTGAACACACAGACTTAGATGAGTTCCCAACAGTTAGTTAGTCTGTGTTGAGGTGTCCACACTGTGCAGAGGGACCTCTGTGTGCTGCTGCATTCCAAACAGTGTTTGACTCTGTGGCATCGAAGAGTCAGCCTGCCAGAGAACATCGTTACGTTAGTGCACTTAGAGCTGACAGTGGTCGTGTTTCCATCAGTGGTTTTAATTTTCAAGCATCACATTAGGTTGTGATGCAGCAAACATTGAAGTCACATGACTGAGCTGAGCTGTTTGATGAGGGAGCCTTCAGATTTACATCCTGTTTCCTGCATTGCACCTGCAGGAATGAAGAAAGAAGGTGACCAAATATTTTAGCACACACACTCTCACATAGCTTGATTTTTAACTTTCAGACGACCAAGTCAAGAAAAAAAAAAAAAGAGAGCGAACAGATGTCGCCCTCTTCCCGTCGTTGGTATATTTGAAGAAGTTTCCAGTTTTAAAGCTGTAGAGCAGTTTGGCTCCTCCACCCGCTCACCACCCAGAGACGTCACCATGCTGCTCCATGTGTGTGACACTGAATGGATCTGATGAGTTCTCAGAACCTCCTCTCCATCTCAACTTGTACATTTCACCGTAGCCTGTGGTGTGTGTGTGTGTATGAGTGTGTGTGTTCTGTATCCATTGATGTGAATGATGTATCAATAAATGCACTGTTAAAGGGAAATACTGAGCACACTGGCTCTGACATATTCTTTAAAAAACAGCTTCCAACATTAAACGTGACACCATCAGAGAGCTCTCATGGTCTGTTTATTACATTTACATCCTTCCATTTATCATACATCAACACAATTATAGAATCAGCTGATAAGTAAGAAGACACTCAGTACAGAGGATATGTGCGAGGTTATTTATGGACATCAGAGAGCGTTGACAACACGACATGTCCTGAAGGTGCTGTGCTTTGTTTCTGTTGTGCAGCTCAGCTAAAAAGTCCAGTGTGAGGAGTTCATGTGCAAAAACATAAACACCAAAAGATTCAAATGATAACATCATTAAATAAATGTTTGATTGATGAGTGCACGATTTAAAAAAAAACACCACTGAAGAGAAAAATGAGATTTTATCAAAACAACCCAACAACAAAAAAAAAAGATTTAGGAAAATGCTCTCATGCATTTATACTTGAGGTTAAAAACAGAGTTGTTCCCTTCTTTTATTGTTCACTCTTCACGTCTTCATACAAGTTGATGTGTCGCATGTTCGGAACGTCACGCAATTGTAGAACGAGTTACTTTTCAGATACAGTCTCACGTATTTAATAAAAAGGTACCACAGAGGTCATGACTCAGCGTTTCACAGAATGTTCTGGTCCTGTCAGAAACACTCTGTACTGCTACTGTCAACACTGTTCATGAAATCTAACATTAGCACTGATGGTGAACGCGGCTGAACAAAGAGTTAAACCTTCAACACAAAACTCAAGAAGCTCAGGCCACAACATTTGACTGACAAATGAGCCATGGAGGGGAAAAAAACGGCAGCATTCAGGTGTTTGTGAATGAACAGATGTGTGATCAGCTTCCTCAAACTTCACTACAAACTGACATCCTGTGTGCCGGAGGCACCGCGGGTCATGTGGGAGTTGAGTTCAGTTAAAAAGCAGATTCAGAATGAGATTCAGATGGATTGATAGATCTGAGCGTTTTGTTTTTGCCATGAAAAATGAGAAGCTGAACGAGTAAAAAGATAGAGATGATGTCGGTAAGTGAGTTTGACTCAACGTTTACCATGAGGGAAGACAAACCATCACCATGACAGCTCTCATTCAAGACCCAAACACACACCCACAGGTTTTCCCTCTCCCTCCTCGATGTCATCACAGACACCATGACGACGGCTCATTTTTGTAATTAAACCTAATCCCAGATGTCCACAGATTAAAAGAAGACATCTGTCCTGTAAGACAGACAGGATCACGCGGTGACAGCAGTTCCGTGTCGTCTCCGTCACGAGAAGAAAAGCTGCTGACACAGTTGCCGCGTTTCCTCTGGACAGGAGACTTCATGGCCGACGGTCCGAGGGTCGGAGTAGATCTCGTAGTCGTTTCCTCCCTGGAACAAAACACACGTGTTGAAAGTGGCACACATCAAAAATCTCTGGACACGTGAATGGCTTGGCGTCCCCACCATATGTAAAAACCTGACACATATCTGCATATTTTTCCACAACATTCTGCAAGTGAACTGTGTGTTTCTCTTGCAGCTGTTGGTTGAAACAGTACTTCATTCATGCTGCAGATGATGAGGATATGTAGACCAGAGCAGAACTGTTGTGCCACAGCAGATCCCCAAACTATAGTGTAGTGGAGTAGTGGCATAGTAGCTTTATTATATGACAGTGCTGCTGATATTAACATGTTTTAAATGTGATTGTGTGTACACTTCTTACTTTGTGTCTTCTGTCTGTGCCTCACCACAGTGAGTCATGAAAAGAGTGTGAATGCAGTAGATGTAGATTTCTTAAGCCTCCAGTCGTGCATATTCAGTGTGTGTGTGAGGGCGGCCTCACAGAAATCCACTGTGGATCTGAACTGAGTGAAAAGAGAAATGTTTTTGAATGGAGGGCAGTCAGTGAGTGTGATGATCCCTCGTTAGGTCCACACCACCCGGTGTGATCACTTTTATGCAGCACAGCATGGAGACAATCACTGCAGCCTGGAGCTCTGCGCAGTCTATCGACCCGAGTGTTCACTCACAAACCGACACGAGAGCGACAAGCCGGGGCGACATCTTGACGGAACGCGCCTCTCCGTCTTGATCCTCTGCTCATGGTGACTCACAGCCACAGCAGAACTTTCAGAAGTTTCTACAGAGTGGATCAATCTGTTGATGCCAGCTCGGCGAGGCGGCCGGCCAACACTGACACTCGAGTGTGTAATCTCCGTCTGTCTGTGCTTTTTAAATATATAACTTTATTTTTACCCAACAAACCTCCAACACCAACACAACTCTCTTAAGTGATCATTTACTGGACCCTACCACTGACCCCAGATCTGTTCCTCAACCTTCCTTGGAGTTGGGATGATTTAGTGGTGTGTAATTTTATTTGAACCGGGTCTAAGTAACGTAACTGTTGTGAAAGATGAGCTTATTGGTCTAATTTGAACCTCTTCAGTGTTGGAAATGATTAGTGGTGGTGACCCTGACCTTAACCTCACTGGAAATGGGAATAGTGATGTTCAATTCTAAAGTTGATTTATCTGTTTGTGACATTTTAGTCCTCTTCATCTTGTTTAATTTTTTAGTTCATTACATTCTATATTCTTTCTTTTCATTTGGAAACTGTGACCTGAAATGAATGTACTATTTGTTAAACTGAGGTATAATACCAAAAACAATTCACAGTTCCATTACTTTAACTCATCATGACATCATCCTTCTGCTTTCAGAAAACAAAATGAGCCCTTCAAAGAAAAGAACACCCTCCCTACAGTGGACCATGGTGGAGGTTCACTGATGTTTTGGGGTTGCTTTGCTGCTTCAGGCACTGGATGTGTTGACTGTGTGCACGGTACATAAAATATAAAGGCTACCAAAGAATTCTGGGGAGCAAACCTCAAAAAGCACCCAGACAGAGCAGTGGAGGGTTCTGAAGTGGCCAACGATGAGTCCAGATCTAAATCTCAGAGAGCCACAGGTGCTCAGAGACCTCAGAACAGTGTCTAGGAGAAGCAACTCATCGAGTCTGAGAGATTGAAGAAGCGTGGCCCGAAACCCCAGGGTGTGTGAAACTCACTGATGGTTACAGGAAGTGATTGATTTGGTTATTTTTTTTCAAAGGGTGTGCTTCCAAATATTAAGCTGAGAATTTGGCTTTTTTGTGTTCCAAAACAAAAGAAACAAACATGAGAACACTAAAACACTGACTGCAACATTTTTTTCAGTCATGCAACACAAGCTGCAGAATAAAAAGAATTCCAATCAGTTGCCTCGTTTCTTACTCTTTTTTTTGTTTTTTGTTGTTGTAATTATCATTTGTGTGGGAGATCATCGGGTCCCAGCATCTGGCCGGATTTGGACTGACACATGGTGATTAAATATGTGTAAGAATCTGTGGAGGCGGCTCGATTGATATTCCGCCTTTGAATGAGTTGAAGTGCACTCGGCCGTTCTGCAGTACTCACCGGTTTGGTCTTGTCTCCAAAGAAGTGAATGGTGGAGTAGTTGTCCTTCTCAACAATCCCCAGACAGAACCTCTTGTCCCAGCCATCAGGAAACACATCAAAGCTGATCTGACCTCCTGCAGAGAGACAAAGACCCAGAGAGAGGAGCATTTACATCACACTGACCGAGTCAGCTCATCTCATACTGCGTGGTGGAATGATTCTTTTGTTTCACAGCCTGCTACTTTAAGTACACAAGTCTGGAGCTGTTGAAGATGCTGCTGTGTTCAATACAGATTTAAATGGACCTTTCGAATACAGATTCACTGAAGAGCTACCATGAGCGCGGTCGACTCACCGATTGAAAACGTCAGTCCTTTTCCTTTGAACTCTTCCCTTAACACGGACACAAACTTCTCTCTGATTTTCTCTTTCTGTAAGGAGCACACAGAAACATGAAAACACAGCCCGTGCACCATCTGACATGTGCACGTGCAATGATAGGCAAAGTTAAAGCTGCTAGTAGTAGTAGTTGTTGCTGTTATAGCAGTTTTAAGTTGTTGTAGTAGTTGCTGTTTGTTAAGATGACTGCTGCTATAGTCCAGGACTGAGATTTGCAATACTTTTGTATTCACTTTACTCTCAATTCTCAGTTTTTATATATTTATATAGTGTTAATATCTTATTTATATAGTACAATTACTGTGACATATACACTCTTTACACACACTTATTTCTCGTGGTAGTGGACAGTGAGCTCAGAGCTTTTGTAGCTGAAAATGAACTAAAAAGTGAAACCTGTGCTACATAAAACCAAAACAACAAGCTGAAAGACCAAAAAGCTGTGGGGGAGGTGCTGAGTCACACGTGACTCACAACAATCAGTTGCACACACGAAAGCTTTGATTAGTGCAGCTTTAAACGATGCATTGAAAGACACAACTGGAGTGGGAGTGTGTGTGTTCAATACCTGATCGAGCTCGTAGAACTCTTTCCTCTCTTCCTGTGTGCAGCTCCGTCCAATAGGAGAGACGTTCAACATGCCGTTACGGAACTCAATGAATGTTCCCCTGGAAAACATTAGTTTAGTCTGCATGAGGCTAAAACAGATCACTGTCACTATCTGTTATTATTATACACCTTCACCCAGCACCTCGTCAGCCCACTATAGAGACATATTGATAGAGATCATGACTGTGGTGTGTGTGCACCTCTTCTTGGGCAGTTTGATCGTGGCCATGTAGTTGAGACAGAAGTTGATGAAATCCTGCAGTAGCTCTTCTCCCATGTGGGCCTGGATGGACTGACAACAGCAAGAATACAGAGTAAACATCCTGCGTCGTGTCACATGACTTAACATTGTCATGTTCAGAGCATGCACACTAAAGGAAATCTTACCTGGACAGAGAGAAACTGTCCGTCTTTATAGGCTTCCAGACCGTTCTCAGCAAACACGTAGTCCACTTTCTGGATCACTGTGCACATGCAAACAGAAGAAAAACTGATGACATACTGAAGGGTTAGAGATGTAACCGGTCTACTGTGTGTGTGTGTGTAGCTCACCATCATCTCCCAGCTGCTCTTTGATCTTGCTAAGGTCCGACCCTCCTACCACCCCGACTCGAACCCGAGTCCTCAGCTTCTCAAGGAACTCTGCCATGTCTGGAGTCACACGCTGGAAAAAAAGCACACGCACACAAAATTCACTGACATGATGGGACGATTAGCCGGCAGGCACTCACAAATTTACTATCAGACTATATTTATTTTATTCATATCAACTATGTGCTAATTATTTAAGATTATTTAATTTTAGTCATGGTCACCTGATCACCTGTTGTTACATATAGTTTATAACATTTTGTTCTACATGGATTATATTTTGGGTGACGGTGTTTTCATCTGTTGCACAGGTACACTTTGTGTTTCCTCTTTAGATGCAGTGTCCCTCCCTCCCTCTCTCTCTTTTTTCACAATGACTCATCCACACATAGCAAAGCACACACCCACAGGAAACAGTCATCGAAGGCAGACTGTGGTCACAGGATCTACAGCAGGGATGTCCAAAGCACGGCCCGTGGTCAGATTTCATGCGGCCTGAAGCTTCATTTTTATAATATATTATTTATGGCCTGCTAGGATCGTCAGATACTGTATAGCGGACAGATTTGTCTTTTTTGGTTGACATAATGAAGCATTTGAATGTGCTAAACGTTAACCTCTAAGGACATAACTGCTGGTGTTATATATCTGTAGATGTGACACAAAATATTACTTTCTGAATGATTTTGTTAAAGAGAAGAGACAGAGTGATATGTTTTAAACTTAAATGTTAACAGACTTTGCATTACTCATAATAAGTCATGTTTAGAATGAACATGAGGTTCAGATTTGTATCAACTTCATGCAAGTTTAACGTATTCCACACAATTTATTCTGTTATCTGACTTCAGATGTGAAAGAAAGGAAGAACTGGTTTTTAGATTTGTTCACGCCTGATTGGCTTAGATTTGGTGACATTGCCATTAAAAAAAAAGATAATTGTGACAATGAAAATAAAATTGTTACAGAACAGTACAGTTTCAGTGTAATTTTGCTGTATTTAACAATAAGATAGATAGATAGATAGATAGATAGATAGATAGATAGATAAGGTTAGCTGGTTAGCTAAGCTCGTTCTACTTGTTCTACTGGTTAGCTAGATGCTAAAACGGTTAGTATCAGTGTCGTTTGATTTAATGCCAACACAGGTTTGTTTTTTAATGTTTGAGGTGACAGTGGTGCTCATGTTTGCCACAGGTTTACACAATATATCACTTTGAATATTTACAACAAGTCAAACTGTCAAAGTTAAAAATAATAATAAAAAGTAGTTAGCAGCTGGAATAGCCGGACACTTCCGGTGTAACATTAGTGTGGAGGGTGACCAGAGTAATTAACTCAGTTTGCTAACATGTCAATTCACTTTTATTCATTAATATACCAATATAACTAATATAGCAGACTTATTTAAACTGTCGTTGGTTCAGACTGTCGCACGTATGTTTCAGGGCGGAACCACTTCTGAGTCAACGTTTCTGCGGAACACAATGTGGCTCGGAAGAACTACAATAGCGACGTGGAGCCGGATGTCGCCCTGACATGACGTGCCGTCAGCTGTGTGTATGAATGGAGTCAGGTCTGTTAACGCCATACCTGTCTCGCGGCCGTGAGCGTGCCGTCAACGTCGAACAGACATAACGTGCTCGTGTCCACAGCGGCGTCATTCATCTTGTCCGCGTGTTCCCGGTTTAAACGCCGTGCTGCCTGTCTCACTGCCTCTCTCACTGCCTCTCTCACTGCTCCTCACACAGCTCCTGATGTTCTCACTCTGTGTGTGTGTGTGTGTGCGCGTCCACGCTGTTCTGCTCTGTCGTTGTCTCCACACCACAGTCCAGCTGCCAACCGCTGGGAACGACAACTACTGACTAACTCCAGAGACGGAGCTGAGCTTCTTCGTCTTTAGTGTTTACTGACAGATGGAGTAAAGTCAGGTGCATGCCGCCACCTGCTGCCCCGGAGTGTGTGGAGCCAACATGAAACTACAGCCTCTTCCTCACAGCTCAACAGGAAACAGCGTTTAATGAGGATACAGTGAATTATGAGGCTGTAGCGGTATCACTGTATCCTCATTAAACACTGTGCTGTACATGCTACAAAATGAGTTACCCTCTAAATGTTTAAATACTTAACAGTTCGTTGTTTTTACAGAGGTGTGGCCTTGTATCTATACTCAAGTCTGAGTCACATAATAAAACAGTTCACCTATAACCTCAGCTCAGCATGTCATCACAGCTGTCCAGCTTTCAGCCTGCATCCCCCAGTGGACTCAGCACATTTCGCAGCTGTCAGACAACAAATGTGTTGCTGCTAAATTTTGCATCCCCCCCTCTTTTTTTTTTAGAGATGTTAATTGAAGTTGACATCGTTCTGCATTTCCTTTCAAAAATGATAAAAATGAGTTTTTGAAATCTTGTTTTACCAGTAGATAATGCTTGCATTCATATGTAGGCTAACGTGTTGGTTGTGTGTGGCCTTTGTAGCAGGATTACAAACGCTACACCACTACAGTTATGCACTGCCTTGTAATCAAAACAATTTTATGTTACACAAAATTATCTAACCCTCCATGCAACCCTCCTCACTGGTGCAATCAACTTTTAAGGCATTAATATGAGGCTGAACTCACTTTCACTGATCCAGCATGCAGCCTTCAGTTGTTGCTGTAATATTAAGGGGAGATAAAGAGAAAAAAAAATCATTCCCTTCATGAAATCAGAAAACCTGAAGATCTTCAAAGTCTGGAAATGAAAAGAAACGACAGGCCTACTAATGACATTAATTAAACTTAGGCATGTTTGAGTTTGATTGTGACCTTTTGTTTCTACTAGTCATTATCCAGCCCCTATATATGGTTATATAATTACTTTATATTTACTTGAAACAAAGTTCAACAAGTCCACTCTTTGTGTAGATAAAAAGTATTTTCTGTTTGGTTCACACTGTGCATGTTCCTGCCCTTTAGGCCATAAACAACACATCGCTGTGTCATTGCTTGCATGCAGGTTTCATTCTATAAGGCAAACTTTTTTGTGTACTCCTGTGCTGAAGATGGCACTTAAATTTCGTTATGCATTGCATGATGACAATAAAGATATTCTATGAAAAGCAGCACATTTAACATTTTCTGTTGTTTGTACATCACACAATCTTATGTGTGATTAGCTTGTAGTGTAGTCAGTATATTGTGATATATGTATATTCAGTCAAATGCTATAGTAGTTTTTATAATGTGTGTACGTGTGTACAGTTAGGCATCATGATTGAATTTTAAATGGAGGAGCTAAATCCGGAAGTGTTCTCTTGTTTTTCTCGCTAGTTGAGCAGTCATCTGTGCCCGTTAAAAACAAATGAGGAGTTCCGTTTGACTCAACCTAAGAAGTTTGAGGTTTGGCGCGCTTTGACTTCTCTGTTCTTCACGCAGCTCGTTGAATGAAACCTAACAGAAGCGCTCGTGTAGTTGTTTTGGTTGCTGTTGGTCTCATGAAGAAAACACGCGGTTAAACACGCACGTACGCCCGACCATGCACCAACAGATCAACATATTCTGACTCCGAGCAGACAAAAGAGCTTTCGCGCCGTGCGTTTAAAAGCCCAGCTCAACCAATCAGCGTATCGGCAGCGCATACAAACTTGATGTCTCGATCACACGTAACTCCACCAATCGCAGCGCCGTGTCTGTCTTCTGCCCTAGATTCAAATTTAAATGCGTCACTCCGACCAATCCGCTGATAGCAGGGAGGAGTTTGAAAGGACTTCGAGCTAAGTTAGTTCGGCCTCGCAGGCAGTGACAAAACAGTTGCGCTTTCTTCCTCATTCAGTCGTTTACAACTTGTCTTGCTGAGAACAGGTAAGCCTCTGCCCTTTCTGCTGCTCTATTTAGCTCATTATGTTTATAAGACTCACCTATGTTTTATTTGCTAGTGTGCTGTATTGGGACGACGTAATTTCGTACTTTTGCATATTTAACAATTAAAACATATTGGTGAATTAAGTCGTTTGTATGTTCGTAACTTTAATTTATAATGTTGAATATAATGTTTCCGAAGAAAGTCGTCGGATTCTGATTTTGTTCCCATTCCGAGCAGTATGCTGTGTTTGAAGCAGGGTAGTCTAATGCTGTGTGCGCAACATGCAGTTCAAACGCCATTTGGTTTGGTAGCTTAGCCTGCTACACGACGCTAGCCTCCAGTTTAAAGTTTGAATTAAGCCGCCTTTTCGTTTAGACTCACTCCTGTGCTTAGTTTCAGCTTAATCTAAGGCAGAATAGCAGTCGTATGTTATTTAGGTAGTGGCTATGTACTTTGTTGGGGAAGCTTTTGGCGCAGTTTAGTTTAGGCGGGAAGATACAAAATGGTGGCGAGTCTTTTTGTCCCAGGGAAGCAGAAATCCGATTAGAGCCTTAAAACACCCTTGGGCGTCTGCTTGTCCGGTTTGTGCCAGAAAAATGTTACTTGTAACACTACTGCGACAAATATTTGCCCGACTCAATAGTCACTAAACAAAAAGTTTTCCGAATTGTTTTTGTATGTGAACTTATGCAGCTACCAGCCACGATAAATTACATGTTACGTACACGGGTGTGTTTCTGCTACTTGATTTTCACGCGAGTTTTTTTTTTTTTTTTTTTTTTGTTGCTCTCCTTTTTAGATTAAGCGCAGCCATGAGGAAGGACCCAAATAAACCGAGGGGAAAGATGACCTCTTATGCTTATTTTGTTTCGACGTGCCGCGAAGAGCACAAGAAGAAACACCCAGGAACCACTGTAGGCTTTTCAGAGTTTTCCAGGAAATGCTCAGAGAGATGGAAGGTATGTTGGCAAGTTTTTTTTGTTGTTGTTTTTTTAATCCTGTACCTATATTTATTTGGGTTAAGCAACCCACATTAAACAAAACTACTGACATGTATCTGAGAGCATTGTCTGCCAAATTGAATTTCAATCATGACATTTGTTTTTGTTGCTGCTTTGATGTCCCTATTTTACCTGACCCCACATGACCTTTCCACTCTATGTAGTTGGGTGGAAAGGGAGTGTTGTGTGAAAAATATTGTTGTAGGATGTTTGTAACCTCAAATATTTTGAGGTAAATTTTCAGAATTAAGACGTCTGTTTCTGTTTTTGTAGACCATGACTGCCAAGGAGAAGGTGAAGTTTGAGGACTTGGCAAAGAATGACAAGATCCGCTATGACCAAGAGATGAAATCATACATCCCACCTAAAGGTGCCAAAGTAGGCAAGAAGAAGAAGGACCCCAATGCACCCAAGAGGCCACCGTAAGTCTGAAAACACCCATGTGCAGGGTAGAAACAAGTTAGACATTATGGCTTTCACTGCTTAATTAATTAACCCGTCCTCCTTTCCTCTTCCAGTTCTGCTTTCTTCGTCTTCTGCTCTGATCACCGCCCCAGGATCAAGGAGGAGAACCCTGGCATCTCCATTGGGGAAATCGCCAAGAAGCTTGGAGAGTTGTGGTCTGCACAGTCTCTCAAAGACAAGGCTCCCTATACGGCCAGGGCTGCCAAACTGAAGGAAAAATACGAGAAGGTATTCAACAGTCTCCTATTATTTCTTTTGCATTGCACCGGTAAAGTAGTGTTAGGATTAGTCTGACTTGGTAAACAAATCCATGCAGACCCACTCAACTGTGTCCAAAATGGACTATTCTGTTTAAGCAGCACGTTAAACTACAGTGTCATTAGCCATGCTATAGTGGTGATTAAGATTGTTTTATCCTACTGTTGCTTAGTGACATGGAGAGATTAAATCATTTCTTTTCCGCACAATAGGATGTCGCTGCCTACAAAGCCAAAGGAGGTTCAGCAAAGGGTGATGGTAAGAAGAGTGGTCCCGGCAGGCCAGCTGCAAAGAAAGCAGAACCAGTTGATGATGACGATGACGACGATGACGACGATGAAGATGACGAGGAGGAAGATGAAGATGACGATGATGAGGATGATGACTAAGCAGTTTATATGTTAAATGATGTGAATTTTGCAATGCATCGTTCAGCTTATCTTTGTTTTTGTGTGGATGATTCCAACAGTATAGCCTGCTGTCCCTGTTGGTCTGCCTCTGTAGGATACGGACGTGTTCCTTTTCAAATTCAGGGATTTAGTTTTTATTGTCACTTAGTCCCCTTATTATTTTTTTTTTTTAAAGTTTCTGCTGAACTCTGTTTGTTACATCTTTGATCGTGTTGCTATCCGAACAGGCAGCCAGATGCAAATTTCCTGTGATAATTAAAGGACTGAAACTCTTGTGCAGGCGGTGGACAGCAGCAGATCAGTAAAGTTTTAAAATGTATTGTTTCTGGAAGCACTGCTTGTTTTCTCTTCAGTGGTGCTGTTTCTTCACTGTCGTTTTACTACCAGGGGTTATCTGTAGTTTGATTGAAGAGGTCTGCAGCCATTTTTAATGTGGAACTTTGAAAACTTTCATGTAGAACGAATTTTCTTTTGTAATAAAATTTTGTATATTGATTATAGTTGTGTGGACTCTTGGCTCATAATTGGACACATGTCTAAAGGTATTTTGAGGTAATCTTTGTTAATGGTATACAGGTGAAACTGCTCCTGTTCTCAAACATTGAGCTTCAACTTGTGGGAGACATGGCACTACTAATGCAGTTATTTGACTGATCTAGCAATCAAGTGGTTTACATTGACAGGCAATGAAAATACAGTTAGGAGGCTAATGTTCCCTTGAGGTCTTTAAGTCTGTCTGCTGAACGTCGCTGCTCAGCTAGCAATGGCTGAGATGCAAAGACCTTGACAGCAATTGTTTCCCCAAACCCTCAGAGGAATCACAATGACACTAGTAGGAAAAGGTGATAAATCTATTTATAGTTATCGTACACTTATTACTTGTAGCGCTTATTTCAAAGGGATCAGGTTGTTCATATGGCGGGTGATTGTAGTGTGCAAACAATGTTGGTATGGGGGTCTTCAAGTATGGATGGGTTAGTGAAAGGGTCTTCCACCCAGAGGTCAGATCCTTTGTGTTTTAACATTATTTTTACAACACTATGTAGAAGTCATCAATCAAATTATGTGAAGGTAGCTATGATTTCTTTTATCAACAGGTAAGTTTAAATTATCAAAAGGAAAAGCATAACTTGTATTATGGAGAAAAAATGACATGAACTGCACCCAGTCATACAAAACACAAGTCTGAGAATATTCCAATGTGTGATACTTGTGGTGTGTTTATAGCCGGGCTGACCATTTATCTGACATTAAAATCATGCAAAGAATTCCGTCATCTGGCCAGAAATATTATGAACGTCATGTTCTGTCTTATAGCAGCCCAGTGGTACTGATAATAACTCATAATACAGTAATACAGTATTTGTCAGTGTGTAGAATCCCAAATACATGGGACGATAGTGACCTTCATATTTCTGTCTGCATGCCTCTTTATGCCCACTAACTAAAGTTTGTCTATTATTAGTCATAATACAATCACGTGGAAACAGGTGATTGAACACCATCATTATTAAACACCATAACATGACACAGCTGCTAATTATCAGAACTGCTGTCAAATGCCGTTAAATCATGTCCAATAGATCAGCATCATGTCATCTTGGAACCAGGGGTGGATGTAACTAAGTACATTTACTCAGTACAATTTAGAGGTGCTTTACTTGAGTATGACATTTGCTGTGGCTTTATATTTCTATTACACTCCATTTCAGAGGGAATTAATACTTTTTATGAATAACATTTATAGCCATAGTTAAATATTCTTCATTGTTCAGTGAAACACGTCTTCCTCTTACCTACTCATTTAATCTGGAATTTAGTTCTTAAATGTGTAGTGTGACTATTTCAACACACATTGACTTGTTTCAACTACTTTTACACGATTTAGTGCAACAATGCATTTTGATCATAATCTGTCTCATTTCATTGTCTTACTTTTGTTACTTATCAGATAGCAACAAAAGTAACACACTGAAATGAGACAAATAAGACAACATAAGATAAGATAAATATCAAAATGTTGCTTGCTCATTGCCATGGTAACATTATAACTGCCAGAACTGTTATCATAATTAAATAAACTTTAATTAATATAATGTATAGTGCTGTTAGACCACCACCATGTTAATACAGTGCTGCCTTGTTTATGTGCAGTACATCCAAGAGCAAACATTCATTTTAGTGTTTTTTTGTGTGGTATTTATTTAGTTTGGTGGTCGCATCACTGTCAAGGGCACCTCAGATGAGATGAGATGAGATAAGATAATAATAACTTATAATTTATGTAGTACCTTTAAAAACAAAGTTTACAAAGTGCTTTACAGAGCTGAGGACCCAAACAAGTTCAAACTGACCCCCCTGAGTATCTAAGCCTGCCAACTGGCTTGTGTAGGGTCTACATACTGGCAATGTATCAGGGGTCAGACCCCAACGTGCTTTAAAAGTGATCAGTAGAATCTTAAAGTCAATCCTCCATTTTACCATGGTTCTTGTGTGCCAGTAGCTTTTTTTTTTTTACCTATGTAGGACTGGACAGCCGTACAGAAAGAGTCCAAGGTGCCCATAAAGTCAGTAATAAAAAAGTTAACTTAAGATAAGATAAGATCATGTAAGTTATAAGATAACATCATGTTATGTAAGTTAAAATAGGATCATGTTAGTTTTTCCATCTTCGCAACATTGTAAGACTGTGCCCATCCCTCTCTGAGTGCAGAAGTCCTTGTAAATGCCTATGTTACATCCCACATTGACTATTTGATTTGCCAAATAAATCACTCCACTGCCTCCAACTAATCCAGAACTCTGCAGTCAGGATAATAACATGCTCTAGGGTCCACAGGCCATGTAACACCCTTGCTGATGCAGCACCCATAGAGTTCACTATAAAATCCTTCTTCTGGCATACAAGGCCCTACACAACCATGCTCCCACTTACCTCTCTGACCTCCTTGAGATCTACACCCCTGCCCGCTCACTGCGATCCTCCTCAGCTAGTCTGCTCAGAGTACCTAAGATGAACCTCAGTACCATGAGAGGGAGAGCATTCAGCCACATTGCTGCTAAACTGTGGAATTCACTTCCAGATGACACCAGCCAGTGTGAATCCATTGCTGAGTTTAAAAAGAAACTGAAAACTCGTGTCTTCAGGATAGCATATGGACTGTAACATGTAACTATTTTTTAATTTAATTATTTAGATATGTGACTGCTATTATTATATGCTATTATAATACTTTTCTTATCTTATCTGTTTAATTTGTGAAGTGACCTTGGGTGTCCTTAAAGGCGCTTGATATAAAATGTATTATAAGCATAATATAATATGGTATTATTATTATAGTGAAGGTGAAGTGTAGTGATAAAGTGTAACACAGTATATACTGTAGTTTATAGTATCACATGTTTTGATGAGCGGGGCCTCCCGTTTTGTTTATCTCGTACACGCGCGCAATGACGCCACACACAGCCCTACCAATGGCGTCACACTATTCCACTGATGAACAGGTGGCGGTAACACGTCAACATACTGTATGCAGCAAAGCACCACAAAAGGTGGGGAAGAATACAACAAGACAGAGAAGTGAACATGGATGTAAACAATGAAACTGACTCCACAGGGCATAGTGTACTGTCCTGGTAATATATTTGTACTTTTACATGCACGGCCACTTTTACTTGGTTGTAATTACAGTCATGTATTACTCTGTCCACCCCTGCCTGTAACTGACCTAAATAACCTGAATGAATTTGAACCGCCGTTGCAAAAATCCGGATAACTCTGTGACAAAGTGCTGACCCAGGATCAGCTCCGAGGATCACACTAATGTAATCATACATCATGCTGGACACAGAGGAGGAGGCTCGCGCTGTGACACTGCTGGATTCACACAGAAACGCTCTTACTGACACTCCGGACAACCAATAGCTGATCAAAATGATGATTCCCGGGGACCAATCGCTGCCGTCGTTACGTCCCAGCTCACGCGGAGGACGGTGAGCTGGGGAGCATTTCAGCACCTGGGAGCTGTCCGTTGTGCACGAGCCAACTGACAAGAGACGGTAAGAAGAAAAACACAAACACAGGCGCGAGCCGCCCGTTAACACCGTAATAGAACTGTAACTGAGCAGTGACGGCACACGGAACAGAGATGTCCGGTCCCGCTGAGTGAAAGGCACGTTATCACCAGCCTATCTGTGCTCCGGTGCTCTCCAGACGGACCACATCTGCGACACTGTGTGTGTGTCTCAGTAACAGACAGTTTCCACACGAATTAGTTTGCGCCGCTGAAACCTGTTGATACCGTCTACAGACGGCTGGAATATGACAGCGAAGCCGAAGTCTGACCGCGAGCGGCGGCAATTTATGATGACAACAGCTAGTTAACAGCACAAACGGGGTTAGCCTATTGATTTAACGGCGGCTCAGCCGAGCGTTTGTTTTTAGGCTGTGTGTCATGTCTGAAACGAGGTTTCTGTGTTAACAGGTTCGTGCTGCTGAGTGAATGCCTCTTCTGTTGTATAGTCTGTAACGTTACCGACACCGAATGAGCGCGGGGTTTGGTGATTTGCATTTGTGAAAAATACGTCTGTCGTCTGGGTTAAACCCGGCTCCTTTACCATCTTATAAATACACGAAACGCGGACTAAACAGCGGTTACACGTCACACAACCTCCACCTCTCAGTCCCATTTAGCTCCGTGTGTTTTCCTTCATTTCACCTGAAAATGAGCCAAACCGTGCTCGACGGAAAAAAAAGAGAGCAGGAGAGCACCTGTGTCGGGCTAACGACGACTAGCCTACAGCACTTAAGGAGCCGGACAGCGCCGTGTTTTATCTGAATATGAATATTTAAGATTATTTACTATAGCTTTTCATGACTGCGTGCACTGTATGCCCTCTATTAAAGATGAGGTCTTGATTGTTGGTTTAGTTTCACACTTTGTGCTCCACAAAGCACAGGTATGATTAATAACATTGATGAAGCTGTATTCCATGTAGGTGCAGCCAGGTCCAGGTCCAGGTCCTGGTCCTGGTCCTGGTGGTGCACACACTGGCTCACTGGGACATGCTTCCTAAGACACTCAATGAAACAGAACCATTGTTGGTGTCCAGTCTGTGCTGCTCCTGTGCCACAAGTCAAAATGTCTGCTGTGAAGAAGAACATCAATGAGCCTGCCAGATTTTGAATAGAAGTCTTTGCTTGAGCTTGTTGAGAAAATAGCCTTTTCCTGACACCAACCAGTTACACACCGATGTCCAAGACTGTGTGTGTGTGTGTGTGTGTGAGAGAGAGAACCAGAACCTAACATGCTGGTTTATTCGCTCACATAGCATTACTAAATTCATTTTTAAGGCACTTTGCCCAGTAAAGTGGATGAAGCTATGCTGCTAACACCTGAAAATATTGTACACCTCCAATATTTGGATGCTTTAGTTTGAATAGGTGGTGCATGTGTACGCAGTGATGAGTGCTGGTTTGCAGGAGTGTTTATTCCTGAAGTCGATGCCGAGCAGCAACATTTACCATGTTCACTATCTCAGGTCACACTGCAGAGGTGTGTAAAGGTAAAATGTGTTTAACATGACCTACACGTCTTCATCAGGGTCAGCAGTAGCTGTGATGTATTAGACTGTATTAGACACTAATTAGCTGAGTGGGAGGATGGTACTCTGTCAGTGTGTGAGCCTATTGGTCAAAAACAAGGAAGTGATACATCATCATCAATAAGAGGGAGAAAGACAGAATGAAGAGGAGGGGAGGAGGATGGGAGAGAGGAGATGAGGACACATGTAAATTTAAATGACTGAAACAAGGACACAATGCAGCTATGAAGCAAGTTAGACCTAATCTGCTAATCTGTTTATACATACACACATGATCAGAATCAGAATGTATATATATATAGTGATGATATTTACATAGATAATTTGTAATTTACAGATATTATACAGGTGATGTTACTGACATTTGTGTCAGGTTTTAGCTGTTCATCACAGAGACATCCTGAAGGAAAAAAACTGTTCTTGTGTCTGGATGTTTTGGCGAGTTCTGTAGCGCCTTCCAGAGGGGAGAAGTTTAAACAGTTTGTGTCCAGGGTGTGATGGGTCTGCAGAGATATTACCTGCCCGTTTCCTGACTCTGGACAGGTACAGGTCCTGGATGGAGGGCAGGCTGACACCAATAATTTTCTCTGCAGACCTTACTGTCCGTTGCAGACTGTTCTTGTCCAGAGGTCTTGTTGAAGAGCAGAGAACAGACTGAATGATGGCAGAGTAGAATTGTGTCAGCAGCTCCTTAGGCAGGTTGAGCTTCCTGAGCTGGCGCAGGAAGTACATCCTCTGCTGGGCCTTTTTGATGATGCTGACTGTGTTGGACAACAGAATTTAACCATTAACACAGATTTTATATTATTCCTGAAGTGATGTTTGACAGAAAAGTGGTCCATCCATCCATTATCTGTAACCTCTTATCCTCATCAGGGTCACGGTGGGGCTGGAGCCTATCCCAGCTGACTTTGGGCGAGAGGCGGGGTACACCCTGGACAAGTTGCCAGCTCATCACATAGAACAGTGTTACGGTTCATGTCTTTAGCCATGCAGACTCGGGGAGAACATGCAAACTCCACACAGAAAGGCCTCGGCCGAGGTTGCTGTGAGGCGACAGTGCTAACCACTGCAACATCGTGTCGCGCCTGGACTTTTTAGGTTATCACTCGTTCAACAACTTTACCATGACTTTTAGTGTGTGCCATAATGTGATCCCACAGCGTAACCAACAGTCCTTGTGCAGATAGCATTTTCATACTCTGCAATTCTTTTAGTCTTCTTTTTGTTTGTCCTACACAGAGGCACTCCATGTGTGCGTGATGTGCTCCCATCTGATTCATATTTACAACACATGATTTCAAATACTGTGTAGAAATGTTCCACTCTCTGTAACACCTCATCTCTCAGGCTCGCTGTCTAAATGAGAGCAGGTGGTTCTGTGAACAGGTCGGAGGGATGAAAAGAAGACTCTTCACCCTTCACCAGACGGAATGAGCACAGTACACCTCAAGTGTCCAAAGAGCATCTGTATGCTTAGCAGTCGTCATGTCCACCAGCTTCAGCACAGCCGCCTCTCCTCTTTCTTGTATGAAAGAACCAGTGTGTTGTAACGAATCTGCAGACTACAACCTCTGAGTTGCAATCAATAGAGGTGGAGAGTCTTTTATAAGTGTGATTCTATGAACTTTTAGCTCTCCTAGAACAGCAGTTAGAGGTTTAACTATTATTTATGTGCAGAAAAATAGGTTTAGAGCAATTGAATCAATCTGGTTGTTGTTTGGAGAACCCTCTAGCCTCAGATCAAGTATTAACTGTACTTAAAGCTTCCTAAATGGGACAAGTATTAGCAATAATGCGCATGATATTACTTTGTTGTCAAATTAACACTTAGATGTCTCTCAGCCCAAGAAGAAAAAAGAGAAAGCAAAACATAGAAATCAGGAGAGTATCATTTTGTGAAGCAGTGGAGATAGAACCCTCGTCTTTTTTCAGAGACTTTAGCTTGCTGACAAATACAAGTACAGTGTAATTATGGGATGCCCAAAGAGGTCCACTTGTAGCACAACATCAATCCTCCATCAAAGTGCTGCGTAGTCATTACTGTGCCAACTGCACATCATTACTGTCGAGATGGTCGCACCATTATCTAATCAAAAAGAGAAATTTATATGTAAATCAGCCAATTTGCACCTGACAGGAAGAGGTCACGGCTAACTGGTCAACAGGTTTTTGAAGATTAGCTTTGATAGAAAATCCCATGAATGCTCCCACGTTTCCCTTCTTTCTGTTCTTTATCTCCTCTGTGATTCAGCACGGAAGAGGCAACCACTCATGATGGCTCATAACAAACTTGATTTATCCGTCTCGATTGTTTTGTTTTGTTTTGCTGTAAGTTGTTGAGTTTTGGAGATGTCACCTGTAGAGATGCCTGCCTTCTCTCTAATATAATGAAACTAGAATCAGGCGTTTGAAAATCGTTGAGAGGTTCGTGCTTGTGACAGCAAAGGATTAAAACATTCATGGCATCCTTCTTCGGGCTGAGCTGTTAGCGATAGCTTGCTCAGCACCAACTTCTCGTCCATGAGGGTCTTGATGTCTGGATGGAGACATGTAAGATGCTCATACATGGGTGGGTAGGAGATTCTCATGAATCTGTCATCACGTCTACGAGCATCTTTATTGAAGACACATCTCAGAAACATGCTGCAGATACTTGTTTTATTTTGTTATTTTTGTTTTATTATCTAACTAATACAGAAGAATGGACCGTTCAGACATACTGTACAGTGAGTCACTAGTCAGTTCCTCACAGTAGCAGTATTCAATCAGTAGATAAGCAGCAGCCTTAGCCAATCACAGCAGAGATTAATTCAATCCTCTTCTCTTTAATCATCTTATCCTCTTCAACCTGTGGATCTTCATAGTATGTTAGCATGCTGTGGGCGTTACTATGGTAGTTACAGAGCTTTACACTGTAAATCAACCCACAATCCATAATAAATATTGTTTAGAGAAGTGTTGATTTCATTTTCATTATTGTGGTTGGTGTTGCACTAGACTGTACAACACATAACTTCAACAACACAATGCAATTTATACACAGTCTGTCAGCTGGCAAATGATCTTCAGACACTGTTTAAGATAAATACATAGCCACTATGTGTTCAGATATACTAGGAATCTTACATATCATAGGTAAGTAACCGTTTATGCACTGTGTCACATCAACATCAAGCACAAACATTCAACACAGCCAGACACCACCCAGAGCACACCCTTTGAGTTATAGAAAAGCCAACCTGAAGAAGTGTTTTTTTTTCCAATGAAACAATCAGCAGTCTCAGCTGATCTAATAAGAGGGGAGAGATTGTTCTGAAGTCTGAGTGCTAGGACAGCAAGACAGCCTTTGGTTTTTACGTTTGGCACGCGGGATAACCACCTTTCTGTGGTGTAAACGCTTAGTAGTTGGGAAATGTAGACAGGGGCTAAGCCATGTAGTGATTCAAAGAATGTTAAAATCAACCCTGAACCTCACTGGCAGCCAATGCAGCAAGACTAAAACAAGAAAAAGCCATAGCTAAGTTCTGTTCATCTTTGGATCTGTCACTTAAATATAACGTCATTTCTGTGTGTGTGTGTGTGTGTGTGTGTGTGTGTGTGTGTGTGTGTGTGTGTGTGTTTGCGTGTCTTCAGGTGAGGATGGCCAAGGTGAAGCAAGTGGGCTTGCTGGCAGCAGGCTGTCAGCCCTGGAATAAAGATGTGTGTGCTGCTAGCGGAGACCGCTTCGCCTACTGTGCTACGCTGGCTATATACATCTACCAGGTGAACTACACACAGTGTACTGATACACATAGTAACCATAGGCCACAGAGCAAAATACATGTACGAACATATAATATTATACACAGAGATGTGGACTGGAGTCACTGTGACTTAGACTTGAGTTGACTAGCCACTGTCACGACTGGATGACGACCCTGTCACTCCAGCTCTTTACGATGCTCCCTGTGGATTAGATCATCATCATCATGTCTGTGTCAGGAGTCATCACGTTTGAACTGAGGAGTTTCCCATCTGAAGTAGACAGCAGCATCAAACTTTATTTGCGATTAGAAGATTCATTGGGATCAGTAAGTGTCTGTGAGGGCGGATGTTAGCTAACATTAGCCTGATGATTAAAAAAGTGACATGACTTCCTTAATTATGGATTTAATTCGACTTGACATTACATAACCTGTAACTTGACTTGCTCAAGAAAAACCTGTGACTTGGGTCACATGTCTGATTATACACATTCAAACACACTACGCTGCAAACTATTTGGACCATCTAATCTAATCTTTTGTTTGAAGTGAATCACTGAACTGAACCATCTTTGAATGAACTGTCTACAATCATGTATTTAAAACTGAACTACAGAATTGTTGTTGAACCCATCCGAGCTGTTCTTGATTTCTCGTCGTGTTCTCTTCTCCTTGTTGTAGCTGGACCAGCAGTATAATGAATTTAAGTTGAGGTCCATTATGTCAGAACACAAGAAGACCATTACAGCCATCAGCTGGTGTCCTGACAACCCTGATCTGTTTGCGTCAGCTTCTGCTGATAACCTGCTCATCGTATGGAACGTAGCAGAACAAAAGGCTGTAGCAAGACTGGACAATACTAAAGGTTTCATTGGCACACTGGAGTGTTTAATGTTAGATTATTGTAACGTCCTCTTGTCCAATGAAGCATCACAGCGTCTCTTCTTCTTTTACAGGCGTCCCTACGTCGGTCAGTTGGTGTTGGAACTCAGCTGACGGAGTGGCGTTTGTCCCCCAGCGTGGTCCGCTGTATATCTGGGTCTATGGAGGTTCTGATCCCGGGGTCACAGTGCATAAAGAAGCCCACTCCTTCCTGTCTGATATCTGTCTCTTCAGATGGCACCCCACCAAAAAAGGCAAACTGGTCTTTGGACACACAGACGGAAGTTTGTCTATATTTCAGCCGGGTACAGAAGTTTTCCTTAAAACACATTCTTACACACACATTTGTGTGTTTTTTGGGACGGGCATTGCCTGCATATATTCTGAGCTTTATAATGTCTAACCTCACTCTTCTCTCTGCCTGTAAAGACACACATCTTTATTAATCCGTCTGCCTGTCTCGTTTAGGGAGTAAAAGCCAAAAGCATGTGTTGCGTCCAGAGTCATTAGAGGGGACGGATGAAGAGGACCCGGTCAGCGCTCTGGAATGGGACCTTTTGTCAACTGACTATTTACTAGGTTGGAGAAAACATGAACAATGTCACCTGGACTTTGCTAGCTGAAGTGGTTTGAATTTACAACAGATGTAAAATAAGACACATAGAACAGAACAATAAAGGAACTTTACTTCATAGTAAATTGCAAGTACCATTAAATAACATACTAGTAATAAAAACAATTCATCTGGCCTATCTATGAATGTGGACCTCTGAGACTATACTTAACCACAGAATGATGAGCACACTCTCTCTCACAGTGTCCAATCTCCATAACGGCATCAGGCTGGTGGACAGCGAGGCCTTGGCTTGTATCACATCCTTCTGCTTCCCCTCAGCTGCTGCATCAGTTCAGTGTCTGGCCTGGGCCCCCTCTGCACCAGGCATGTTCATCACCGGAGGTAAAGACTGTGTTTCTGTGTGGGATGTGTGTATGATCTTGGTTCCCTTCTGCCTCGATGTGTTTATGTGCATGTTAGACTTGCCTTTCAACGTCCGACATACTGGCCAGCTGGTATGTGGGACCTGCTGGTGTCACAGTATCATCTGCCTATGTATAGATGCATTCTTACTGGCTTCTCAAAGGATCAGTGTGAAGGATTTAGTGGCATCTGGTTGTAGTTTCTGATTGCAATCCCCTTGCCTCAGCCTCTCTTTCCTAGCATGAAGGACTATGGTGGGTGCAAAATGTGTGAAAAATGTCAAAGTGCCTATCTAGAGTCAGTGTTTAGTTTGTGTGTTCTGGGCTACTGTGGAAACATAGTGCTCCAACACGGTGGACTATTTTCAGGTGATTATACACCTTTAACAGCACAAAAATGCTTACTAATTAATATATAAAAAGGACATTTCAGTTTACTGAAAAATGTCATTTGCACTGTGTAAAAGATTTCTCACATGTTTAACTGGTCTGTGTTTGTGTGTCTGTCAGACTCCCAGGTTGGAGTGTTGAGGGTATGGAATGTGTCTCGCTCCACACCTCTGGACAGCTTTAAACTGAAAAAGACCGGATTTCATGCTTTGCATGTCCTCAGCTCACCTCTTGCCAAGAAAGGTAAAATTGATATTAATACCTTTTGAACTTACAAATGTGCTTCATACTCAGTTATGCATTCTACAAGTGGACTGTCTGTGGATTTTCTGTATAATAAACTCACAATAAACACACAGAGGGCAAAATAGAGTAACTATGAACCAAAGGGGAAAAAAAGAATCTGTGGTTGGACCCAATCAGCAACCTCTGTGTCTGGGAAGTGCTAAAAACTGTAATTCCTAGAGCGGCCACTTGAGACAGGCTGCAGAAATGAGTCATAACCATAAGTCTCCATAACCGCCCGTATTAAAATGTCCAACAGCAGAAATTAACATGTTTATAGCCTGGTATAGAACACTGTTTTGTAATGTTCAAATTATGATCCATGTCTGATTTTTACATTAGCCGAGAGGCGGTAGAGGCAGAGGCAGTGGCCAGCGCCACATATTTTGACCTATGGGTGACATCACTCATGTGCTGTCCATTCTTTATACTATCATTGGTTGGACTTAAGAACAGAGACTGGTCGGCGTGGATCCAGGGCAGGCCAGGCCAGGACAGCTGGGTCAGAAGAGAATTTTATGTATTGTTATTGTTAGACCCAGTTGAACAGCTCTCGCCCCTGCAGCAGGGGCCTTTCCACTGGGTCTTTCTATTTGGGGAGCAGCTCAGCAGGGATCAGGTCCACTGACTCCAGGCTGTCCCAAACCAGTCCTCCCTGCCGCCCCCAGCCCAGGTCTTTCTTTGACTCCCTCCACTCTCTCTACAGCTCAGAATTCCTGCTCTCCCAGTAAAAATCAACACACCAGTTCCACCAGTGAGGCAGTACCTCCCCCAACCCTGTCACAGAACCGGTCCTTCTCTCTGCCTCCTGGCCATGCTGTGTGCTGTTTCATGGACGGAGGGGTGGGACTCTATGACATGGGGGCCAAGAAGTGGGACTTCCTACGAGACTTGGTATTCTGTAATATGCTTTGTAAAGTCAACAGTCTGCACATGCCATGTGCCGTGTTCTTGACTTGTGACTTCTGTGCTCGTTCTCTCTGTTTTCATGTTTCCAGGGTCATGTAGAGACCATCTTTGACTGTAAATTTAAGCCAGATGATCCCAACCTGCTGGCCACGGCTAGTTTTGATGGAACCATCAAAATCTGGGACACAAACACACTAACAGCTGTTTACACCTCCCCCGGCAACGAAGGAGTGGTCTACTCCTTGTCCTGGGCTCCAGGTAAACAAGCTCCACCTCCACACATCCACACACTCTCATACAGCACGCACACACACACACACACACACACACACACACACACACACACACACGCACACACACGCACACACACACACACACACACACACACACACCAAAGCATTTTGTTCGTTTGAGGTAATGGTAACTAATGCTACAGTGTCCACTAATCCAAATAAAGCGGCAAACTCCGTGGCTGTGAAATGAATTATTTTTAGCATTATTTTTACTTTCATTGGTCCAAACCCAATTCTGTCATTATCAATGTAGAAACTGTAACTCTTTTCAAGTCAATAAACGATGTCCTGACATCATCAGTGAAGTTCTACAGTTTGGTTCAGCCCCTCGGTTAGCCCCTTTTTTTTTCAAAGTCTATTTTGCTCTCAAAACACACCGACTGATGCATTTAACTTTACAACATTTCTTTAAGAGGATGCCCTCAAACCCTGCTGGATCCAAGGTCCAATCTCACTAAACCCTGTGGGAAACACTGAGCCGAGTCTAAGAGTCAACTCGTGTAACATGACTTCATATTTAGCATTAGCTCTGGTGATTATTGTATTGTTTGGCGTGTGAAAGTCACCACAAAGTATCTTGAGCAAGTTTATTTGTGCCGCCATTGTCAGATGTTTCTTTACACAAACTCTAGTGAACTGTGAGCTGTGATGACAGTGTCAGTCAGCCGTAGAGCTTCAGTCCTTTGTGAAAGTCTCTCTAGGAAGCCGTATGAACTCTGTTTGAGATCACACCTTTGGCAGTTAGTGGACAGAGCTTCAACACTATGTGTCTTAAACCTGCATTCTTTCTAATGATCAGCAGGGGGCAGCTCCATTGGCTGCAAAAATAAGGTCTGATTGTGTTGAGTCTCATGGGAAAATGACTATACTTTTAATTTGATTTATTCGCACAGTAAACAGTTTCCTCATGAGTTCATGGTCTCAATCTCTAGTTTCAAGTCTTCTTCCACACAGCATGATGTTCATTTAATAAATGATGATCCCATTTAGTGTAAAATAGATGATAAAGCAGGCTATGCTTTGGTGTGTGAGTGCGTCCATCGCAACTTACCAGCTCACAAAACTCAGCTGTCAAACTAGGCACATTTTAGTGAAAACTTTACGCCATGTTTTTCAGTCAAATCCAACTTGCAGTACGCCACTCTCCAGCTCCACCCGCTCATCCAGATATTGAGGGTCATTTCTGGAACCAAAAAAGGAAGATGATCATCAGCATCATGTGTTTTTCATGTGCGAGTTGGTGACTGTTCTGTCTGTGTGTCTTGAAGGAGACCTGAACTGCATTGCAGGGGCGACATCTCGTAATGGAGCATTCATCTGGGACGTCAGGAAAGGAAAGATCATCACTCGCTTTAATGAGGTTACTTTGGCTCTTGGTGCAAAATGACTTTAAAGTGTAACTACACCCACAAAATTTCACCCTTTCTCCAAGCAAATTTTAAAAATACAGCAGAGGACAGTCACTGAAGGGGACGTGGCCTCATGGCTACAGAGTGTGTGATGTGGGAGGTATTGCTGACCAGAGTGACGGACTGACCACCACTCCGTGTAGCAGGAATGTGGCTACAGGAGCAGGCCTGAGATGAAAAAGTGGTTTATGGGTTTAGTTACACTAAACTTAAACTTAACTGGTTTATCACAGATTTTCTCTCATCAATGAAATATTCTATCTTTGACAAATACCCCTTAGTGAAACATCTGACTTCACCTTATTTAAAACAATGAATTGTGCCTGCAGTAAAACATCTCTGTCTCCCTGCAGCATGGTAAGAATGGTATATTCTGTATATCCTGGAGCCATAAGGATTCTAAGAGGATTGCTACCTGTAGTGGAGATGGATTCTGGTAAGTCCTCATCTTCCCAGGTAGACCTCAATTCTGAGAAGGGTTAGCTCTGTTATGAAGAATCCATAATATTTGCTCTTCATAGGATCTTAACATGTTTTATATTGTTTGGACAACAGTATCATCCGGACCATCGATGGTAAAATCCTCCATAAGTACAAACATCCTGCTGCTGTCTTTGGATGTGACTGGAGCCAGAACAACAAGTAAGACCTCACTCTATCTGCCATCTTTCCTCACACTGCAACTGGCTACATATACTTATTGCTTTACTGTTGTCTTCATTTCACTGACTTGAACACTTTAGAGGATTATAAAGAAGACAAAGAGAAGGCTAAACACATGGAGTCAACAGCTGGTGCGAGCGCACCAAGTACAAAATGGACAAAACACAAACACATTAATACTGTCAAAAATAAATGTGTTGCGTCATCCAGTAAATGTTGAGCTACTTTCAGTCTTAGTCATCTAGAATTTCCAAACTCATACTCCTGCAGAAAACATCTATTATAATTAATGAGACTACTTTACGATCTAAGATTAGCAGCTCTGGGTTATTCACTTCTGTGATCAGGACAGGACGGTTTCTTTTAGCTTGTTTCGTAATTCAACTTTAGTGAAAACAGCAGCTCAGATAGGCTGATAAAATAACATCAGCTTGTATCTAACATCTCTACCACACAAAGAGAGCAGTTCTGATTGGGTCTCTTGCCAGCTTGTCCCTCCCTCACATTTTTGTCATATTTTTATTAATTGACAAAAATGTTTTTGTCATCATGAACCAGTGTTTATTTAATTGTTTAGTTTTGGTCTGTGAAAAAAAAGTCAAAAACTAAAATGAACACTGGTGTCATCTGGTAATGTCCTCCTGCCTCTTTCTCACTCTCTGCAGGGATATGATAGCAACAGGCTGCGAGGATAAAAATGTCCGTGTGTATTACTTGGCCACCAGCTCCGATCAGCCTCTGAAGGTCTTCACTGGACACTTAGCTAAAGTATTCCATGTCCGCTGGTCTCCACTCAGAGAGGGGATACTGTGCTCTGGATCAGATGATGGGTGAGTGCATGTGCAAAATGTTTTTCCTGGATGAGATGGACATTTAACATCTGTTTCACTGCAGCTGCAAATGATACAGTACAAAAAAACAGGTCAAATAAAGATATTAATCATAATGCATGTAGTGTAAAAGATGTGGACAAAAGTGTGGACATTGTGTTAAGGCATTAACATTTTGCCATTACTTATGGTCAAAAACAGTCAAACATCAAGCATGGTCAACGACACGAGAGTAGAACAAAGAGAAATTCCTGTGTCTGTCTTTGCAGTACTGTTCGTATATGGGACTACACACAGGATGCATGTATCAATGTGCTGAGCGGTCATAAAGCTCCAGTCAGAGGTTTGATGTGGAACACAGAGGTTCCCTACCTCCTCATTTCAGGTAATTCCACTAAATGTACTGAACATTTTTCAATTGCGTTTGTTTGATTGCTTTGTGATCAATATGTGATTGTCTATCTGGTGTACTCTACGTACCACAGTACCATTGTGTGTTTCAACATATTGACTCTATAACCTTCAGTGTACGTTTGTGTCGGTATATATTTCCATATTTATAGCGTTTCAGTGACATTACAGCTGTCACCAGTTTTGAATGCATGAATACAGCGTTCCACAGAGAAAGAGACCTCTGTGTTTATCAGGCTCTTGGTAGGTTTGAGGTTTGTGTTTAGTAGTAACTGTAGATCTGCTGCTAAGAAACTTCTCTGTAAGATGTGTAAAATGTGTCTCTTTAGCAACATCTAGTGGTAATTGTAGGAAACTACAACAACATCAGCATATGCACATCTCCCCTGTAGTCCTCTGTGTTTTTTAGTGTTGAACTCCTCATACAAATTTCAGGTGTACCATCAGTCACTTATGGTGCTTTTAAGAACACCTTCAACTTCATCATTTAACAATGTTGGATTGAAAGACATTACATATTGTGTCTTCAACACAAGTTTAAAATTGTCTCGTAGTGAAGATACAGGATGTTTTTCTGTTGCTGATGCACGACACAGAGGAAGTTATGCTGGACCAAGAAGTAAAGTGGTGGAACTATATTATATGATATCAGAGAGTGTGGTATTGAAATCATAAAATGTTGTATTATTTTGTAGGTTCTTGGGATTATACAATCAGAGTGTGGGACACGAGAGATGGCACATGTCTAGATACAGTCTACGACCATGGAGCTGATGTCTATGGTAAGACAGAACACGCTGCTCAACTATTATTACTGCAGATACATAATGGGTACATGTAAAGTACAATATGTGATGAACAATAAAACCTTCAATAAAAGCCGTCAGTGACATGAAATTAAGTTAATTGAAATTAAATAAATATGTAGAATCTGTGTGTAATATTCAGTAAATAAAAGTTGTTTTATTGGTATTAGAAAGTTGTGGTACATTGCAGTCAGTTATTTTGCTGAATGTTGTAAATGTAATGATGTACAGGTTTGTACCTGAACCCTGTACAGCACCACGCTGCCCTGTTGTTTACCAAACTGTGCATGTATCTGCAGGCTTAACATGTCACCAGAGTCGTCCGTTCACCATGGCCAGCTGTAGCAGAGACAGCACAGTGAGGCTGTGGTCTCTCACGCCCCTCATTTCTCCACTGCTGCTGAACATCCTCACCGACCAGCCCTGGGAAAAGATCATAGGAAACACAGGTGAGAACACACTCCTGATCTGTTCTGTTTGATGTCGTTCTGTTCTGAAACCTCCTTTAAGAATGCCGCCTGTGTGTCCCCGCAGACACAGCGATGGTTCCCGGCGCACCCCCGCTGCTCTGTGGTAAAGTGTCTCGAGATGTCAAGCAGGAGTTGGATAAACTGAGCTTAGACATCAGGGCCAAGAAGCTGCGCTGGTTTTCTGAATGCTTTTCGGTAAAGTACATTCTGAACGCTCATTTTTCAGTGGTATGTTAAAGGTCCGGTGTTTTCATTAGTGTATGCAAATAAGATAGTTATGTTTACGTTACCTTAGAATAAGCCTTTTAGATCTACAGACAGAGTTTCATGGCCACTGTAGGTTCTCCTACAAGCTTGGAAGGGGAGAGTTAGGTGTCATTCATTTTGTTGCAGTCTGAAACTTCACCACTAGATGCCACTAAATCCTACACTCTGGATCTTTAAGTGACGACGTGGAACCTAAATCAGTGTGCTACCTTCAGTCATTTGGCCTAGTTTCATTTCACAGTACGCAGCACAGCTAGGAAATGATTTTGCCTTATATTAGGTGTACACACATGCAGTATGTTTCTGCTAATTTATTAACTCATTTGTTACTGCCATATTCTGTTTACACTGAAAATCTAGAAATCTGTCTACAAATGCAGGTTTGAAGTTAAAATATATCTGATGATCTTGTTTGCAAACTGTTTGTTTATGTTGTCTCTGTTGCACACTTTATATTGTATAGCTTGGGTTAGTTAATAGAAGCTGCAGGACAGTGAGGAAGTAAGGGAGCTCCCAAAGTGTAGCCCATGTAGCCTCTGTAGTGTTTCTGTGGGTTTTGTCTCCCTCTTCTGGTCTTTAAGTGCAACTTCAGGCATTTCTTCAAAAACCACTTTGCAGATAAACAATGACATAAACTATATTTACAAAAAGCTGTTTTCATAGCTAAGAACTATCCTTATGTTACCTGACATCACCGCAGTCAACTTTCCAGAGCCTATGGTTCAACCACAAGTGCACTGTTGTTGATTCTGCTCGAGTCTCATTTTAACTGTTCCAGTTCAGAATATAAGTGGAATGTGAGTCAACAAAAGGCTCTCTCCAACACACCCTTTATTTTATGTTTACTTAAAGAGAATACAAATCAAACAGAGAGATTAGGAGAGAAAAGGCCTCGGTACAGCTTGTGAAAGTCACTGTGTATTTACAGGAGAGCTCTGTGGTGTAACACTAAGAAGCTCCAGTTTCAATTTAAACAACAAATATTTTGAAAGCGAAAGTCTATCTCTGAAAAAAGCAAAATAAAAGTACAATTTGTAGTATTGTACAAGCTACAGCACATTGTAGAATCAATCTGATAGGTCTAGCTCCTGTAGAACAGCCAGCAGCAGAGACATGATTTGGTACACCGTCACATGCATAATTAAAATAGTGCTAGAAACATGTATGAATCAGTGTTTTTTATTTGTTCTCTTTGAGTGAGTGTACATGCTGCATGTGTGTTCCTCAGTACACGTTGTGTAATGTACTCTACCCCGTGTCAGCCTCCAGGAGGCAGCAGTAACCTGTGGGACTTGGTGTCGGTCATCAACGGCCAGGACGACTCTCTGCTGCCAGCCAGCTACAGCAAGGGAGTGATGCACATGAAACACCTGCTCAAGTTTAAAACGGTACGCGGCCGCGATTAAAACCGAGAGGTAGTCACGTGTGTAGAAACACACTGTGAAGGAGCAGTTTACTATAGGCCAAACTAATCAGTGAACGGACGGAGCCAGATAAGAGCATTTACTCAAGGAGAAGTCAATAAGTATGGTGATTTCTGGCCCTAAATGGGGAGATAAGCACTCTTTGTGAATCGTGTTATTAGCCTGCTTGTTTTTCCCCGACTAATGACTCATATAGTCAAGCACACACAGCTGCATCAAGAAAGAACTACACTGTGACACTACGAGAGAGGCATGAGCAAAAATGATCATAAGAGGTATGAACTGATACAACACACGTGTCTTGACAAAGCTTGCAGTGTAACCTGGACAGAATAATGAAAAGTACAGTACATACAAAACATATGGTGAATAAATACAATGAAAGCTTGTGACGATAAATAAACACAGGACTACATTTGAAATCATCTATCAATATTTCAACCACAAATGACAATATCACATTGAAATGAAGTCAAATGTGAGTGAAATTAGAAAGTTTCTAACAGAAAATAAACAGACAGGAGGGGGAGGGGAGATCTAGGCTTCTTTCTCCAGTCATGTACAGAAGATACCAAAGCACTAAAGTACCATTACTGACCACACACCTCCAGCACCATGAGCTGTCACAAACCTGCTCTGTACAGCCTGGATGGTGACTCAAAGAACTCAAGAATTCAAAGCTGCTTGTATTTGAAGGAAGTTTTCCAGCTAAGCACACATTTTTTACTGACCACTTGAGTACTCATTTCTTTGCTAATATCTGAATTTTCTTCTGTTCTATTCAACTGAAGTCCATTTAAGACCTTTCAGTGTCGTGGTGTGTTATGTTTCACTTTGCTTTTGTCTCTACATTCTTTCAGTCTGAAGCTCAGGAGCTCACCATAGTTAAGATGTCTAAATTCGGAGGAGGTATCGGAGCTCCAAGTAAAGAAGAGAGGCTGAAGGAAGCAGCAGACATCCATCTGAGACTGGGACAGATTCAACGATACTGTGAATTAATGGTGGAGCTGGGACAGGTACGGAGTGTGTGTGTGACTCAATCAGTTGTGTTGGCCCTCATCCTGTCCTCGCCCTTTTAATATTTAACATGTTCTTTAATCATTGACTGGCTCTGTAGTGACTTTCTGTTCTTTTATACTGTGCCAAATGCAAATGAAAGTTTGTTTGACTAAAAACAAAGGCTCTAAACCAAGCAAATGCTCCCAGAAGTTGTCAAAACACCAGTGTTCTTACATCTGGGCCTCTCTGCTATGATGGAGCCAGTGAAGCCAGCAAATACTTTGCTCGTCAAAGTGGAAGGCCAAGAGCCTGCGAGTGGAAACTGGAGGTGAAAGACTCTGAAGAGATGTGCTGTATTTAGGACTTCTGACAGAGTGGAGAGTTAGTGCAGGGGCAGACAGACAGCTGCATGCAGCAGCTGCAGAGACAAAGAACAGGTGTGGAGGATTTTGACATCTGGACATCATCAGATAGGTTCAACAAACCACTCAGCTCTTAGCCTGCAGTATATTTGGTGACATCAGAAAAAGACAGGAATGAAAAGAAAGACAATTATTATATTAACAAATGGAGGATGAGCATTATCATCTCTTTTTCAGTGGGAGAAAGCATTATCTGTGGCGCCAGGAGTCTCCATGAAGTACTGGAAGAAACTCATGCAGAGGTAAGCCATGCATGTTTAAGAGCTGAGTCAAACCCTCCCGGACACAGTGTCATCAGAAATAACATACTCCTCTTCACAAAGTGCAGGATCTATTCCATTGCTGTTGTTCTGGACTGCATTAAGTTGTATAGTTGGTGCATTTACGTGTCACAGCAGGAAAAGCTCCGGTTTTACTGATAACATTAATAATGGCTGCAGTGAGACAGCATGCACAATACTGGGGCCATGAAACTGCAGAGGAGGCAGCCTTGATTAATGTTATGATGTCAACTCTATTTGTACCTGCTGTGACACGTCAGAATGTCTGCCATGGAAAAGGTCTGTTGTGACAGTCCCCTGCATGGTTCATGTGAACTTGAGTCGAGCTCTTGTTTGAGTTTCAAGCTGATGTAAGGCTCATTGTTTCGGGGATTTCCAAGACTTTTGAAAAGGTGTCAGGACACTGCAGCACAGTAAGAAAGACCTAGAATATGCTGCAGATCAGGAAAAGTCCCCTAAATAATTTTCAGTCATAAATAATGTAAAGGAATGTGTGTGCTGCATGTGGTGCACAGCAGAGTCAGATAGCAGCAGTCCACAAACAATGTTTGTATTGTCACAGTCTGATTCTTTTGTTGTTTTAATTTGAATCATTTTAGTATATTTATAGTAATAAATAAGCAAGTAACAGTATCATTTTACATCGTTCAAATATTGTCATGTCACAGGAGAGCTGAACAGCTGATGGCTGAGGACAATGATGACGCTATCCCGTACTGCATTGCCACGGGAGACATAAAAAAACTTGTGACTTTCTTCACTGGCAGAGGACAACTACTAGAAGCCTTAATAATAGCACAGGTACACAGTAGATCTGGTGTGAGTAGTTCATTTTGATGGTTGTGATAATATTGATCAGAAATAAGAATAATAATAAATGATCTTTTCTTTTTTTTGCTTTTAGGGAGCGTGTGAAGGCAACATCCGTGCACCTCAGAGCTCTCCAGTCAACCACACCACCAATGACGTGGATAACAGACAACAATACCAGAGGTGTAGCACGCGCGCGCGCACACACACACACACACACACACACACACACTGACAGTCTATGTCATATATGTAAAATCAGTTAACTCCAGTCTACAGCAGGAAGACCAACAGACAGATTTACACAAACAGCTGATGTAGTTTAGCAGCTAACAGGTAATGAATGCAGACAGTTCTGTACACATGATGGGGCTGGGATAGTGATAATCTTCAAATATGCAAGTTATTGTTCATAGCATGAAAAAACTCTGCAGTACTAAGTCTAAAGTTCATTTGAAAGTGTGACTCAAAAAGAGAACCAGGACCACGAAGGTGAGAATAGTTTATTCAGAAAAAGGCTGGGTTGAAGGTGAGTGAGTGGGTCCAGACAGAGCTGGGCTGGTAGCAGCTTGATGAACAGGTAAAAACCAGAGAGGAGTGAACCTGAAGCACAGGAGATTAGAGTCAGGCACGAGCAAAACACACAACACAGCATGAGGATCAGACAAAAATGACTGATTCTGGCCGTGTGAATGCCACGTCAGTGATGGATCGATCTGGCAAGAGCCGTGGTATACAGTATATGATACAAAGAGAACAGAGGCTGAAGTCAATTTGGATTCAAGTCATTTCCAACATATTTGGTTAGTGATCAGGTTTCAGAGTGGAAAAATGCCCATAGTAACTTCTTAAAACACTCCTGCAGTATAAGCTGCTTCTCCTTTGCTCATTCATGCAGCAAACACTCAGCTCAGTACACTGTTTTCATCCTAATCCTCACTGTACTTTGAGTAGATCAGGCTTAACACGTGAAGATTTATTCACAAAGACAGGTACCTCTGTTTCTATTTATTTTCCTTTTTTTGGTATCAGTCAAACAATGTTAGGTGGTTGAAGCTTGGCGTCCTTGCTATTAAGATTTCCATTCATTTAACTTCTCTCTGAAATGAACCCCAGAATATTAGTGAGCTGGCGTCTTTTGATGGCAGTGCCTGGCTTTACTTTGCTCTTTTCCTGTCCAGTCTCCTCCATAAGGTGTGTAAGGAACTGGCAGAGTGGTACTTCCAGGATGGATGCTCTGTCCTGGCAGCATGCTGCCACCTAGCTGTGGACAACATCAAGGTACACACAGTCTGTGCACGTCACCATTAGCTACATACAGTATGTTTACATTTGCTTGTATGCACATCAAAGGTCCAGTGTGTCAGATTTAGTGAGTTCTATGTACAGAACATAATACGCATCATGTTTCATTAGTGTATATATACCTGATGCTAGGAAGCAGAGGGTGAGGTGAGCAGTTGCAATCAGCAACTACATGGATAGATGGCACTAAGTCGCTCACACTGCTCCTTTAAGAACATCATGTGAAGTGTCATGTGTCTGTCCTTTGTCATTACTGATTCATGATAATAAGAAATCTGGTTTAAACACTGAAATGTGTGCGTATGTCTGTTATGTTTTTAGTTAGCCATGTCTAGTCTGATCCGAGGTAATGAGCTGGAGTTGGCTGCATGTGTGGGTCTCGTCCTAGGAGAGGCAGCCAATCAGAGCACTGCGTACTGCCTTGAACTATTGGCCAGGAAGTACATGACCACACCTACATGGTACGTCTGTATGCATGTTCAGTTCATTCAGGTCATTTCATGAACTCTTCTCCAGTTTTGGCTTATTAGTGCTAATTTTTACTAATGTGTATGTTTGTTTTTTTATTTGTTTGAATCAGTTTAAAAGCTGTTCTTCCCTGATTTGGAGAGTTATGCATTAAACCCCGTAACTCACCTCTGTGAGCAGGAAGCTAAAGTTCCAGCTGTGCTCATAAGACTGATGTTACATACACATGTGTACCGTGTTTACATTCAGGGAGCTGTCAGCTGACTTGCTGAGAATGATTCCTGACAACCACATTTTGTTGGCTAAGCTGTGCGCATTTTACCCAGGAAGTGCTGCTGAAATCAACCAATTACACGAGAGGGTGAGTCAGCAATAATTAAGTTAAATCAAAGACGTGTTTTGGATGAACAGGAATGGGGTGTCTGACACCGTGTGTGATGTTGATATTAACATTTACGCTGACTATGATGTGTGTTGTCCTTTCAGTGCGGCCTGCCTTCATTAGAGGAGTGTCAGGCCTTGGCAGAAGCAGCCATGTGTGAAGGAGACTTGTTTTCAGCAGTTAAATTCCACCTGCTGAGCTCTGAACCCGAGAATGCCCTTCAGATAGGGATTGATCATGTTAAAGGTACTGACTGTGTGTGAATGTGTGTGTCTGCAAATCTGAAAGTAAAAAATGAGTCAGAGGGGATTCTTTAAGACAAGATCCTCTCAAACTGGGTGTCTGTGGTCTAATGTGCATCTGCTGTGGGGGTCCTTACATATAGAAGTTTAGGAACACCTGGAAACATAAAATCTGCACATCATTTAAATGTGATGACACATTATGACCTTTGACATGAAACAATGGAGCTTGGAGTGTTCACTCTGTCCTAACCCAACTCAGCATGTGCATGTAGAGTGTTCAGATCAGTATTCTACTGTATTCATAGATCAGTGCAGCCTGATGCTTCTCCACATGCTGCTGCAGTCACGTAATCTGTGAATAGAATAGTTAAAAAAACAGTTTCTAAATCTTCATGAGAAAAATCTGAACTTTTCATTTGACATGATGCCAAATGCAGCAAAACATTGACTGGTGGATTAATCAGAAACTCTCTTCAATTTTCCTCCTCACCAGAACAGCTGACTGGATCTGATTGGATGGTGGATAGCATTCAGCCAATCCTGGACCTGCTGAGTTACATCAGAACTGACCGCCTCATCATGGCCAAGTTGACAGAGTGAGAGCACCTTCAGTCTTATCGTTTAACTAATTTTCCATTATGCTCTTACTTCACCATATGTATTCAGACTTGATCGTCATCCAATACTTTGTGTGTGTGTGTGTGTGTGTGTGTGTGTGTGTGTGTGTATAGAACCCGCAGTGAGCTGTTGATCCTGTGTGGTTATATTGGAGGTCTGCTGGCCATCAGAAGACAGTACTCCAGCATTGTACCTGCCCTCTATGAATACACCAGGTAGGAGACACCTGTGTGTGTGTGTGTGTGTGGCTTCATTTAAACTTAAGAACTCTGAGCTTTAACATAAATGTCTCATGTCACTACTCAGAGCACTGGATTTACTTTAGTTTAAGTAGGAGGAGTGCTGTACAGCAGTAACAGGTTTACAGTCATATTTGATGCCTGATGTCAGGCTGCTCATTTGTTATTTTTCAGATGACATAATCAGGTTTGAATCTGGTTTGTAAGTCAGTCCAACTGCTGCTGATGTTTTTCTCTCTGTTCCTCAGTCAGTTGTTAAAGCGGAGGGAGGTGTGTGTTCCTCTGAAGATTGAGCAGCTGTCTGTGGAGCTGGATGCCTGGCGGGCCTGCACACAAAGTAACAGCAAGTAGGTTACACACACACACACACACACACACACACACACACACACACACACACAGAGATAGTGATATTACAACTCAATGTTATTAATGAACTGAACTACAATATCATAAGGAAACATACAAATGAGCAACATTTAGGCCAAGTGACGTAGCTGAGCTTCCTCCTCATCCATCTGCTGGAAATGATGCAGATGGTGTAAAGAGGGGAACAGTGAGGAGGTCATCACAGTCACAATTACTGCTTTATAATCATGCCTAGTCTCAGCTGCCCAGTAGAGCCAAAAGCTAAGGCCACAATGAGGCCGGTTACCAAGGCAACACAGGAGAGGAGAGAGTTAAGAAGGCTTGAGACGCATGAAGAGCAGCTGAAAGACCTCTGGGGAGACAGATGTGTTGTCCCGGGTGATGACAGAGGCAGTCGCGTTGCCGCCCGGTTGACTGAAGATAACAATCCACATCTTGTTGATGAGGAGAATCGACCTCGTGTCCACAAAGTGCTGCTTGACAGACTCCCATCAGACTTGACTGGGTTTGCGTGAACAGTTGACCTGTAAGCTTGTTTACATGTTGTCAGGCAGCAACACTGAGAACACTGCTGCAAAAATGGCCACTTTGAACGTTGGTCTCTGGCATGCTGGAGGTGGAAATATGTCCCACACTCACACACTGAATATAGATCTACATCTACATGCATATGTTTCAATTCACCGGCATAATTCCACTCATAGTGTTGTTATCAGTGTAATAGCTCCACATGGCTGATGTGCATTGTGCACGGTATCACAGCTGTATCGCTTGTCTGTTTTCAACAGTCCTCCATCAGAGTGTCAACGAGAAGAGTTCAGCTGTCTCGAGAGGAGAATCCAGCCCACAGACTCTGGTAAAAACTGTTTTTCAGGCCTGCTCATAAAGCATGTAGTAGATTCTGTAGACTTCATCTGTGATCAGTAACGTAACCTCAGACTTAGGTGGAGTGTTGAAGCTGGCCTGGTCTAGTGGAGGCATCAGCTGCAGCAGGAGCTGGAGGTAGTGAGCCTCATAGAATATCCTGATTAGTGATTGGCTACTTGTGTGTAAGTGTCTTTCTGATTGGATGGAGGGTGGTTTAAAGGAGAAATGAACGAAGCAACAGAGCGGGCAGAATAAAGTTTCATCCTGCTCGTCTCTAGTTTGGTGACAATTATTGGGTGAAAGCTGAATTATTAGTAAAGATGAAGCAGTGAAACATGTCCTCTCTCTCTCAGCGGCGTTACTCTTGTGCGGCGCTGATTATGTGACAGGCTCCAATCTGCCAAGCCACTCAGATGTTCAACTGTCCTGTTTCACTGGACACAGAATACAGGTGTGTGTTTCTATACTGCATCAGTTTGTGTGCATGTCTTGACAGCTTGTGACGTTTTTCTTCTTGTTCACGTGCAGGGTCCAGTGTTTTTGCTGGAGGACGGTAAATCTGCTATCTCCCTTAACGATGCTCTAATGTGGGCAAAAGTCAACCCCTTCTCCCCTCTGGGAACAGGACTCCGCATCAACCCCTTCTAAACACACACACACACAAAGAGGACAATCTAAGGGAAGGGTTAACGTATCGGAAGGAAGGAAGACAGAGAGTGAAGTGTCGTAATGGAAAAGAAAATTGGGCTGCAATGAACATTTTTGTGCTTCAGCTAACCGGCCAACTGCATTTCATAATTTACTGAGCCAACAAATGTGGTGACATCAACGAATAATACATCTGTGATTGTGTAAGGATGATTCAGTTTCAAACAAGTTCATGGTTTTGGTAGAGTTTGATATTTGGTTAGCTTAGCTGTTACGTGATGAGAACTCAGCAAACAAAGTCATCATCCTTGCTTTGTGAAGAGGGATTCTTATTGAACGAGATACGAGTCCCTCTTCTCTTCAGCCAACAGTTTCTGTATAAGTATGAGCATGTATATACTGAGTATAAATCTGAATGACTTTCTTCTATTGTTGTAAAAAAAGAAAATACTGAAATAAAGCAACCACTGCAGATTTGTGAGACTTGACCTTACTGTGTATATTATGTAATGTTGATGTAAAGAATAGCATGCAAATATAACAACATAACATCAGCAGCGGTAAAAAATAACCACAGCAGTGAAAGACAACATGCAGAATGTGTGACGCACATAAAACATACAGAGACAATGATGAGTCCACAGATGGTCTGGAAAGAGAGAGAGAGAGTCTGTCTTTGTACAAATGCAGCAGCATCTTCTGCCTGAAGGCGACTGACAGCACATCATAAAGATAAATTCATTCAAGCATGAAATGTGGAAGAATGAACAATATCTCTTGTGGGCTAATAATATTCAATGTTGTTTGTATGGACGGGTATGCTACAGTAAAATGTATTCATTGCTTCATAAGTGTCAAACCAAAATCAAACAAATCCTTAAAGGACCGGTGTGTAAGATTCGGGGCATCTGGTGGAGTAGTTGCAGAGTGCAACCCTCTCGTTTCACCCTCTACATTCGCTGAGAAACACATAAAAAATATGACATCCAGAGCAAGCTTTTAGTTTGTATGTAGAAACATGGTGGACTATTTACAGGTTGAACATTCTAAACTTGTGCTGTTCGACGATGCAGCCATTGCTCATGTCAATCTGACATGATGTAGTTATGTCAAATGATATTTTGTTTCTATGGTAAATGGACTGTACTTATATAGCGCCTTTCTAGTCTTCCGACCACTCAAAGCGCTTTACAGGACATATCTCATCCACCCATTCACACACATTCATACACTGATGGCATTGGCTGCCATGCAAGGTGCCAACTGCTCATCAGTTTGAGGAGCTAACCATTCATACACATTCACACACTGATGGCACAGCCTTCAGGAGCAATTTGGGGTTCAGTATCTTGCCCAAGGACACTTCGACATGCAGACTGGGGGAGCCGGGGATTGAACCACCGATCATCTGATTAGTCGATGACCCACTCTACCTCAGAGCCATAGCCGCCCCATACCATCCATACCATCCACTTCATGAGAACAGCTGACTGACACCCAAGTTTAAACTTACTGTGACATTCCCCATCAATTTGTGGACAACCATTATGAAGCCTCGTGTGTGGCATGATGGACGTTGCTAACTTAGTTTTTTGGCCATATTTGAACGAGTGCGTGGAGCTGGTGATGTACTGCGAGATGGGCTGTGCTTGATTTTGACTTCAAGCAGGACGAATGGCCACCTACCTCATCACAAGTGTTCTGTGTTCCAGCTGAACAGTCACTAAAATCTGTTTGTGAAAACATTTGAGGAGAGAAATAGTCATTACAGTAACTGAATCTGGATTCATATTTGATCAGAACTGCCTAGTTTGACAGTTTGATCTGAGTTTTGTGAGCCTAATGTGTCGAGCTGGACAGACTCAGATGCCAGATGCCACTAAATCTTACACACTGGACTTTTAACACAATCAGACCTTATTGATACAGCCAATGGAGGTTTAAGACATGTCCATGTTGACTTCACTTCACTTCACAGTGATGTGATCTCAAACAGAGTTGGTATGGATTTCTAGAGAGAGACCGGTTTTTCAGAAAGTCCGTGGAGACACAAGTTATATAAACACTGACTGAAGCACTAAGGTTGACTGACGTCATCACAACTCACAGTTCACTAGAGTTTGTGTAAAGAAACATTACATCTGTCAATGGGCAGTACAAATAAACTTGACTCGACTTGAATGACCTGCTGCATACAACTGCTCTGCTCTGTTTTCTTGGCTGTTCTGATGTGATAGAGTAGTACATTCTCAGTAATCCAATAAACTGCATATATAGATTTTTCAGTTTATTGGATTTTCAAGAAAACTCACTTCAAGGTACAGTGTGTAAGATTTGGGGGCTCTATTTATAGTATATGGCAGAAATAGAACATAATATTCATAACAATATTCAGTGTATAATCACCTGAAAATAAGAATTATGTTTTTGTTGCAATGTTACATAGGTCACAATACATATAGACATATCCTGATCAAAGATAACTCCAAGATTGTTTTCAGTGGCGCTGGAGGTCAGGATGATCCCATCTAGGTGATCCTAGATCTTTAAAAATACAGTTTTTGTGTTTGGGTCCAATTACAAGAACTTCAGTTTTGTCTGAATTTAACATTAGAAAATTGCAGGTCATCCAAGTTTTTATATCCTTAAGGCATGCTTGAAGTTTAGCCAGCTGGTTTCATCAGGCTTGATCGATAAATATAATTGGGTGTCATCGGCATAACAATGAAAATTAATGAAGTGATTCCTAATAATGTTCCCTAAAGGAAGCATATATAAACTGAACAGAAGTGGTCCTAACACAGAACCTTGTGGAACTCCGTGACTGACTTTGTTGTGCATGGAGGATTCATCATTGACATGAACAAACTGAGATCGAGCTAAAGAATAAGACATAAACCAGCTCAGTGCAGTTCAAGTCTCTGTAACAGGATGTGAGGGTCAGTGGTGTCAAATGCAGAAGAAGAATGAAATGAGACCTTGTTCGTGAACAAATTAATAAAAAAATTGTGTCTTGTTCACCTTGTCAACTCTCCAGTCTATGTGAAGAGCAGTACCTGAACTGTTTGAGCTGTGTAAAGGGTACAGAGTTGCTCCTCCATGTTTTTTCTTTGTTCATGCATTTTTTTTAAATTAAAAAAAAAATTTTTTGGAGACTACAAATAAAAGTCTCTTCATCATGTTGTACCATGCTACCCTGAATCTCACTTTAAAACAATAAGGCTTAAAGCTTTGGTCAGTGACTGGCAGCCGATGACCTTTGCACTGACAAGGCAAATTTCTTCATCTGGACTTTCTACTCTGGAACATGATATGTGTACTTCTGTGGAAGGAAATCCAAACCAAGGTCAGCACATTCATGTGAGTACGTAATAAGAACACACAAGTTTTAGGGAAAGAGTGACGACTGCGTTTATCTCTTTGTTAGATTCAATTGGCTTCTGTCAGAGTGTAAATAAACCGACTCATTGTCTGAACCACACTCTTGATCTTGTTCTCTCATATGGCATTGAAATTGATCATCTAATAGTCTTTCCACAGAATCCTCTTCTGTCAGACCATTTTTTAATAACCTTTGAGTTCATATTACTGGACTATAAGCCTTTCTGCAGAAACTCCTACAGCAGATGTTTATCTGATAGTGCTGTAGCCAAATTTAAGGAAGTGATTCCCTCAGTATTGAATTCAATGACTTGTCTCAATGTAGCAGAGGACTTGTCTGCTTCCTTTAGCCCCTCACAAATAGATCATCTGGTTGATAGTACTACAGGCTCATTACGAACAACTCTAGACTCTATTGCACCTCTGAAAAAGAAGATAATTAAACAAAGGAGGTTAGCACCATGGTATAGCCAGCAGACTCGCAACTTAAAGCAAGAGGCACGTAATTCTGAACGCAAATGGCGTGCCACTAAACTGGAAGAATCTCGTTTAGCCTGGCAAGATAATCTTAAAACATACAGGAAGGCTCTCCGTAGTGCCAGAGCAGCCTACTACTCTTCATTAATAGAGGAAAATAAGAACAACCCCAGGTTTCTCTTCAGCACTGTAGCCAGGCTAACAGAGAGCCACAGCTCTATTGAGCCATCTATTCCTTTAGGTCTAAGTAGTAATGACTTCATGAGCTTCTTTAATGATAAAATTATAACTATTAGAGACAAAATTCATCACCTCTTGCCCTCAACAGGCACTGATCTGCATTCTGATACAGCAAGTTTGGAAACAGCTGTAAAACCTGATATATATTTAGACTGTTTTTCTCCCATCGACCTTCATCAAATAACTTCAATAATTTCTTCATCTAAGTCGTCAACCTGTCTCTTAGATCCCATCCCAACCAGGCTGGTCAAGGATGTTTTACCTCTAGTTAGCCCTTCTTTATTGGATATGATTAACCTGTCTTTATTATCAGGATATGTACCACAGTCCTTTAAAGTAGCTGTAATTAAACCTCTTCTTAAAAAGCCCACTCTAGATCCAGAGGTTTTAGCCAATTACAGACCGATATCAAACCTTCCCTTTCTCTCTAAGATACTTGAGAAAGCTGTAGCCAATCAGCTGTGCGACTTTCTCCATAAGAACAGTTTATATGAGGATTTTCAGTCAGGATTTAGAGTGCATCATAGCACAGAGACCGCACTAGTCAAAGTTACAAACGACCTCCTAATGGCATCAGACAAAGGACTCATCTCTGTACTTGTCCTGTTAGATCTTAGTGCCGCATTTGACACCATTGACCATCAAATTCTTTTACAGAGACTGGAACATCAAATTGGCATCAAAGGAACCTCCCTAAGCTGGTTTAAGTCTTATTTTTTAGATCGTTCTCAGTTTGTTCTTGTCAATGATGAATCCTCCATGCATACCAAAGTTTGTCATGGAGTCCCACAAGGTTCTGTACTTGGACCACTTCTATTCAGTTTATATATGCTTCCTCTAGGGAACATTATTAGGAATCACTCCGTTAATTTTCATTGTTATGCCGACGACACCCAATTATATTTATCGATCAAGCCTGATGAAACCAATCAATTAACTAAACTCCAAGCATGCCTTAAAGATATAAAAAGTTGGATGACCTTCAATTTTCTGATGTTAAATTCAGACAAAACTGAAGTTCTTGTAATTGGACCCAAAAACATCAGAGACTCTCTCTCTAGAGACTTAGTTACCTTAGATGGGATTACCCTGGCCTCCAGCTCCACCGTAAAGAATCTTGGAGTTGTTTTTGATCAGGATTTGTCCTTTAATGTCCACATAAAACAAATTTCAAGGACTGCATTCTTCCATTTACGTAACATTGCCAAAATCAGACGCATTGTATCTCAAGCAGATGCAGAAAAACTAGTCCACGCATTTGTTACTTCTAGGCTGGACTATTGTAACTCATTGTTATCAGGCTGCTCCAATAAGTCTCTTAGGACTTTGCAGCTAATTCAGAATGCAGCTGCACGTGTTCTGACAGGAACCAAGATCAGAGATCACATCTCTCCCATTTTGGCTTCCTTGCATTGGCTACCTGTTAAATCTAGAATAGAATTTAAAATTCTTCTCCTTACATACAAAGCTCTTCATGGTCAGGCACCATCATATCTAAAAGAGCTCATAGTACCTTACTACCCCTCTAGAACACTGCGCTCTCAGAATGCTGGGTTCCTTGTAGTTCCTACTGTATATGTGGCGGAATGGGTTCGTGAGGAACCGTTTTTTTCTTTAGGTGTACTACGACAACATCCCGTGGGGAATTTCGCCCCAGGAAATCCTAGCTGGGGGTTACCATCAACATTAGATCAAGGTCACGCAGGTTCGGATACCACAGGGCGAGACGGTGTCAAATTAAGATCAATTTTTATTAACAAATTAATTACACAGAAAAGAATTCAATAGTCACACACCAGCACACACACTAAAATAAACAATTGGGCAAGGAAAGTGCGAACCGGGCTGGGGCTTACCATGCGGCAGAACAACCAAAACGGGGGGGGAATCCTCAAATGAATCACCCGTGACACTGCAAAACACACACACACACAAAATCAAAAGAAAAGGAAAAGGGGGGATCGTGAAGAGCACCCTACCACCAGGGATTAAACTGCCGCAGTCAGCCCACAGCACCTGGCAACGAAAAGACAACAAAGGTTAATAAAGTTTGCCCAGAGTTTAACAGAGCTGGTGTGGGCCAAACAATTACTCACATAACAACAACAACAAAAAAAATACAATAAGAGACAGTTTAATAAACTAATTAATTGAATGAAAGCAAAAAAACAACAACAACTAAACCAGATTAGCACACTAAATTAAACCACAAAACTCAAGAAAATTACTAAACTAACTTCAGAAATAACAATAGAAAACCCAATAGAAATACAAAGAAAAGAAACTTAACACGCTGTGTCACCAGGTGGGCAGCATTTACATAGGCCCCAGATAATCAGTGACGCACTCAGGCGTGCGGGGCGGAGCAGGCCCAGGCAGCAGACCGCAGAGTAGGAAGAGGGCCGCCCCGATCCAACCGATAAAAAGAAACACGTTATAAAAAAAGAAAAAAACGACAATGGAAAGCAAAACAACCACAAAAATACATATAAAATCAGAAGAAAACAGGAAGCCAAAACAGCAGCGCCGCTCGGGGGATGGTAGCGGGCCAGACAGTTAAGCCGGGCAGGCACAGTAAATCCTATGCGACAAAAGGAGGGGGGGGCTCGGAAGTGCAGCTCCAACACACAACCAGCACGGGCAGACAACCACACACAGCGGGGTTTCCAGCTGATCACCTCCAACATCGGCGGTCCGCCGCACTGAAAGGAGCGGAGGTCATGCAAACGGCATACACGCTAAAGCCCAAGGGATAAGGAGGGGACGGCTGAGTACTCACCCATACGATGAAACCAATGCGCCCCGACGGCGATCACAGCACCAGGCTGTCGCACTAACCCACGAAGCCCCAGAACACCACACTAGTAGGCTGCCACGGCAAACACCATGCCGGCACGCCAAGCCACAGCCACCACGGAGGGACAAATGAGGGCAGAGGAGAGGACGCGCCGCAAACCCCCACCTGGATATAAAGGTGCGCATCGTACCGCCCAGTAATCAAGAGGCCAGCCTCACCGGCGCAGTGCCACTCGGTGGCTGGGAGGAAAACAACCCCTGGCCACATCTACCCCCCACTTTTGTATCGTCGGCCCGACGATGTACAGAGAAGGCTAACACTAACTAAGGCCTAAAAATAGCGGTCTGAGCATTGGACATGGGGTCTAGGACGCCAGTCACATTGTCCCGGTGGTCAGCAGATCGAGGAAGATGATGGACATTAGAATGATGGCCAGCATTGGGTCGAATGGTTCTACGCAATGCCTGCTGACTAGTACTCGGCTCTACTGGTGGGGACAATGCAGGAGCTGGCGGTTCCATCACTGGAGGTGTTGGTGGAAGGGGCGTGGCCTGTGAGGGGATGGTGACAGAGGTGCCGGCAGGACACAAGACCCCTGGAACAACTGCAGGTGGTAGATGGGATGTTCCTGAGACCAAGATCCACAGGTCATCGTCGCCGGAAGGCTCACCATCCAGTGCTGACTGGGCAGGCGGGGAGGGCACCCCTGGTGGGGGAGCGGCAGCTTCAGGACAGACCACAGCCTTTAGCATGTTCCGATGCACATTTCGGACCTTAAGCAGGTCGTTCACCGGGGCAACAGTATAAACCGCTCCCTCCCTGTCGGGGGCCCTCACCACCTGGTGAACCATCGGGATCCAGAAATCCTGGATTTTCTGGCGGCCTCTATGACTATGGTCCCTCAAGTACACCTGCTGGCCCACCAACAGAGGTGCCTCTTGGACCCGCTGATCATGCCGCTCTTTTCGTTTGTCAGCAGCCGCCAACAGTCGGTCACGAGCACCCTCAAAAGCAACACGGAGGCGGGCTTGATGTTCAACCACCCAATCCTGTACTTCACCCGGTACTGGATGCTGAACTCTACCCAGGAAAAAGTCAACAGGGAGCTGAGGTTCCTGCCCAAACATCAGGTAGAATGGGGACTCCCCCGTACTCTGATGAGGGGTCGTGTTGTAACAAAAGAGCACCTGAGGCAAACAGGAAGCCCAGTCCCGCTTCTGGGATGCTGGAAGAACGCGAAGGAGGTCATGTAGAGTTCGGTTGAACCTCTCACATTGCCCGTTACCTGCAGGATGGTACGGGGTAGTACGGGACTTTGCCACGCCATACAATAGGCAGAGCTGACTAATCAGCGAACTCTCAAAGTTCCTTCCTTGGTCTGAATGCAACCGGCTCGGAATGCCAAACTTGTAAAACCACTCAGCAATCAAGACCTGGGCCACAGTGGAGGCCTGTTGATCCCGTGTAGGGACAGCCACAGTGGATTTACTAAACACATCCGTCATAACCAGGACATTTTCATGCCCGCTACGGGAAGGCTCCAACAGTGTAAAATCAATGGCCACAATCTCGTTTGGTCAAGAAGCGAGCAAGTGGCCCATGAAGCTATGCGGCCTATGTCCCGAGCCCTTAGCAATTTGGCAACGCTCACACTCCGACACCCACTGCTTTATGTCAGAAGACATGTGTGGCCAATAGCAACGCTGTCGGACCAGCTCCGCCGTTCGTTCGATGCCCTGGTGGCCATGTTCCTGGTGAAGCTGATTTAAAACCTCCTGCTTGAGGGCCGCAGGCAAGACAAGTTGGAGACACTCCTCCCCTCCATCCGGACGGAAGGTCCGGCGGAAAAGAACCCCATCTTTCTCCACCAGGCGGTCCCGTTGACGCAACAGGGCTTGGACAGCCTTTGAAAGCTGCTGTCGTTCAGCCCGAGTGGGCACGACTTTCTGTCGCAAAAATGGCAGCACGGCCTCCAAGAGGGGATCTGCCTCCTGCAAGGAGCGGAGATCGATGACGGAGTGGGAGGGAAAGGCCGAGATGACAGACTGGGCGCTCGACACCACCAGGCCTAAGTGAGGATCTTGCTGAAGGTCAATGGAAAGAGGAGTGCCCGGCACGGCCTCAGCAATTACTTGTGAAGCCTGCACGTACTGTCGTGACAGTGCATCTGCATTCTTATTGCTGCGGCCAGAGCGGTACTTGATATCGAAGTCAAACGCGGCTAACTGCGCCACCCATCGATGTTCAGTGGCCCCCAATTTGGCAGACTGGAGATAGCTTAAAGGGTTGTTGTCAGTGTACACAATACACCTATGCCCCAATAGGTATTCCCGGAACTTTTCGGTCATGGCCCACTTGAGTGCAAGGAATTCCAGCTTCATAGAGCTGTAGTTGGACATATTGCGTTCGGTGGGCCGGAGACCCCTGCTGGCATAGGCTACTGGCCTCACACCACTGTCTGTGTCCTGTGAGAGGACAGCCCCAAGACCGCTGTGACTGGCGTCGATCTCCAGGATAAAAGGGCGTGAGAAGTCAGCATAAGTGAGAACTGGGGCGGCGACCAACTTTGTCTTCAAGGCCTCAAAGCTGTCCTCACATTGAGGTGTCCCCCCAGCCCCCAGAGCTTGCCCCGACCCTTTACTCGACTTTGTGCCGGCCAATTCGGCCACTAACCGATGTAGAGGGGCTGCCAACTTGGCAAAGCCCTCTACGAAGCGCCGGTAGTAGCTAACAAAGCCTAAAAAGGAGCGCAGTTCGGACACATGGCTGGGACGCCGCCAATTGGCCACAGCCTCTATCTTTTTGGGGTCGGTGGAGACCCCCTGGCTCGAAATCACATGCCCCAAGTAGCCAACCTCCTGTTGGAAGAACGCACACTTCTCAAACTTCACCTTCAAACCCTCGTGATGAAGTCGGCCAAGCACCATTTCCAAGCGCTGCAGATGTTGCTCAACAGAGGATGAGTAGACAACAATGTCATCAAGATAGAGCAACACTGACTGGCACTGTTGGTCGCCAAACATCCTCTGCATCAGTCGCTGAAACGTGCTTGGGGCGTTGCACAGGCCAAAAGGCATGCGATTAAATTCGAACAGGCCAAAGGGTGTACAGAAGGCAGTTTTGGGGCGGTCCTGTTCTGACACGGGGACCTGGTTGTACCCGCTTGCCAAATCAAGCGTGGAGAACCAGCGGGCCCCAGAAAGCGCGTCCAAGGTCTCCTCAATCCGAGGCAGGGGGAAAGCATCCTTCCTGGTCTTGCTGTTTAGCAAGCGATAATCCACACAAAGCCGCAAACTCCCATCCTTCTTCCGCACCAGAACAATGGGTGAAGCATAGGGGCTACAGCTCTCCCTAATTACCTCAGACTCCAGAAGCAGATTGATATGGGTCTTCACTGCTTCATATTCAGAGGGAGGGATGCGCCGGTACCTCTGCCTGACTGGCACGTCATCAAGCAGAGGTATGTCGTGCGAGATGAGGCGGGTACAACCCAAGTCGCCGTCATGGGCTGAGAAGACAGAGCGATACTTATGCAGCAACGATCTTACACCTGCTTGCTCATGCTCAGTCAGGGCCGACAGGTCAAGTGACTCCACCCTATCTGACATCGAAGGGACGGCGGTCTGGGAGGAAACCGTCACCACCATGGGCTCTTCAGTCACACCAGCCGGCAGGCTGATGACCTGGGCAACTCCTAGAGTGCCAAGAACAGTCCTTGGATAAAGGAGAACCTCAGTTGTCCCAACGTTAACCACGGGGACATACACTGTACAACCTGTACAAGGCAGGGAGAAGCCAACAACCCAGCGGGTAGCCCATCGGCGGGGGGCTCAAACAATACGCACTGATCAGAGAACTGGTCAGGGCAGGTGCTAGCAACCAACTTCATTGCCCCGCCAGGTATACGCGCAGCCCGCTTTCCCCGGACCCTCACGGCACCTGTGGCACCCCTTGGGGCTTCAGTGGCAGCCTGATGACACCTCTGCAGGGCGGCAATGACCGGGCTTGGTGCCTGCAACACAGAAGGTAGATCAAAAAGAGAAGGGCCAAATGCACCAAAGAGCTCACTATAACATCTGCGAATCACGTTCATCCCCAAGATTCCAGGGGCAGGGGACATGGCGCCAGGGGGGTCTTTAACCACAAGAATCCCACAGCGAGGCACCACCTTGCCACACAATTCCACATCAAGCTCCAAGTAGCCGATATAAGGAATTGCCAGGCCATTAGCCGCTCGCAGCTGTAGCCAGTGACAGGAGCGAAGACGCTCCTGGCCCCAGGGTGCAAATTGTGCCAGAAAGAAGCTCTCTGTGACTGTAGACTAGGGATCAACCGATATGGATTTTTCAGGGCCGATACCGATACCGATTATTAATAACCAAGCGAAACCGATAGCCGATATGTAGAACCGATATTTATTTGCAGTAATAAATGTAAAAAATGGCCTTAACACCAGAGTTTTTCACTTATAGTTCCTTATGTATTATTATATTTATTTATTTATTTAGAGAAATGAAGTCATATTCGGAATCTCAGAACATTAAATGTACACTCTTGTGCTTAGAACTGTATGTCATATTACATAAATAAGAATAAGGCACTTGGCAATTGTAAATGCAAACAATAAAGGCTACTTTACACACGTGAGTTGTAGACGCGACGGTAAATTTACTGATTGAAAAAAACTCGACGTGTGCTCGCTGCTTGACTCATTGAAATGGCCCATCATTTCCCTGGACTTTACGAGTGACCGGCAAACAGACGAATATTTAACATCTATTCTGTGTGATCATAGTGTAGTGAGAGCATGAGCGCTGAGGGAGAGGCACTTGAAAACAAACAAGGACACGTTAACGTGTGGCGTTAAACTTATAGGCTATAATCACCTCGGGTGTTGTTTATTGATAAACAGGGAGCCGCCCCACGGGCTGAGACACATTAGGAGATTAATTATTCCCACAAAGTAATGATAACCGTAAGGGTCTCCTATTATTATTATTGTGCGTCTGGCCCCAGCTCTAAAGCGGTCGCGGCAATTATAATGTAGCGGTGGGCCATCATTAAATAGCCTACCCCTAAGTTGTGAAAAGTTTAATCTCAAGAGCCAAACTGCAGGTTTTCCTCCCTTATACTTGCTACAGCCTACCTATGTCATATTTTTATGTTATTAAGCAAGGGACTTCAGGTCATCTTCACTTACATCTTTTTCTTTCTTTTTTTTTTTTTTTCGTGAGTGATGCTAGTCCTATATTGCAAAGTCGTATGCTTGATGTGATTAGACAAGTAGGTTGGTGAAATGTCGACTCTGGGCCTGCATGTTATCACTGAAATTGATCACAAGGTTGTGGTATTTTTTAAAACTTCATCCTAAAGGGCTTTGAAACTTTGACTGACACTGCCTTTTCTGCTGGCTCACCGGAGCAGTCCTCTTTTTCTCCTCCGTCTGTGGCACTGCATGTAGAAGCTTCTGTGTTGATTGATTGGCTACTTGGCACAAGTGAGACAGCCAATCAGTGAGGGCTGTGGGCGGGACATTGTTACACAGCCAAGAGAGTGGTGACTTCAGGCAGAGACGGCTGCATCAGAGCCAAAGGAGCGCGTTTTAAAATACATTAATTAATTTTATCGGTTATCGGTGAAAAAAAACGGCCGATGCCGATGATCGCAAAAATGCAGAATATCGGCCGATATTATCGGCCAGGCCGATAATTGGTCGATCCCTACTGCAGACACCATGGAACCTGTGTCCACCAAGCATGAGACCAAGACTCCTCCAATGATCACGTCAATGTTTGGACAAGGAGCAACTAATTCAGCCGCTGCACCTTCCTGCGAGCCTAGAGACTTCCCAACTGAGCTGTGGCTCGGCAACTCAGTGGGCTTCAGTTTTCCGGCAAGTGGGGAAGCTGAAATTCAGCAGTGTTGGAGTTCACCCCAGAGACAGAATTAGCCCGGTTTCGGAGAGGCACACGTTCACCATCACACTCACGGGCAAAATGGCCAGGTCACTGGCACCGCCTACAGATTAAAGGGCCATTGCGAGGCATCCGTCCTTGGGAGCGGGGGGCTTGCAGGGAGGCTACAGTCTGTGTGAGCTGATTTAGCTGCTCCTGTTGACGCTTCATAAGTTCCATCAGCTCGCTAAAACTTGGCTCTGGTGGCGCGGCCTTGGGGGCTGGCTGGACACGACCCTGTACCCCATACTGAAGGCCATACGTAGATGGCAAGGAGAAACTACGCCCCCTAGCACCCCCGGGAAGACCCTCCCTCTCCCACCTGATAGCCTCACTCCGCAACTCCAACAGGGTGACGGCTGGCTGACGGCGAACGAACTGCTTAAGCTCTCTCCGAAGAGAGCTATCAAGGACATGCTCCACAAACTGGTCTCGAAGGAGAACATCAGCGTTCGGCATCCCATCCGGTGCACGCTGCCTTACCTGTACCATTAAAGCCATAAGGGCTAACGAAAACGCCTGCAGCGTCTCGCCTTCCAGTTGGGGTCTAGAAAAGAAAGCCTGCTGTAGGGTAACGTAGGATTGAGTACAGCCATATAGCTCTGTCAAGATGGCGATAACCCGGACTGGGTCTCCCCGCTCTGCACTAGGACGAAACCTAATCTCCTCCTTGGCTTCCCCCTCCAAATGGTCGAAAAGGAACAGGGCTTGGTCAGCAACTGAAAGATGGCGGGCACGCATACACGCCTGGAGTTCCTCCAGCCACTCAGCTACCCCCACACCAGTCTTTCCATTAAACATTGGGCACTTACGATCCCTTGGTACAACAACCAACCGCTCCATGGCAGCAGAGGCAACACCCGCAGACGGGACATGACCGGCTGGAACAGAGGAAGTGGCCCGCTCCTGACGAAGCCTGTCATTATCTGCCCTAAGCTGTAACACAAGTTCCTTGAGCTGCTGAACCTCCTCCTCCATACTGCTTAAGGCAACGCTGGCCCAATCCCAAGGGTTAGGGTTAGGGTTAGGGGAAGGTTAGGGGAGAAAAAAACACACAAAAATAATAATAAAGAATTGGACCCCTAGAGACAACACTGCTGTTTTGGCTCCCACTATGTCAACAGATAAAATACCAAACCCCCCCCAAAAAAAAAAAAAAAAAAAAACAGCACGCCTCCCTACGAACTATACTAAACAATAATGGGGGGGGGGGGGGGCCCGTCTCTGCCCCTTTAATTGTGGTATCCTGCCGACAACGCCAGAATGTGGTGGAATGGGTTCGTGAGGAACCGTTTTTTTCTTTAGGTGTACTACGACAACGCCACCTGGGGAATTTCGCCCCAGGAAATCCTAGCTGGGGGTTACCATCAACATTAGATCAAGGTCACGCAGATTCGGATACCACAGGGCGAGACGGTGTCAAATTAAGATCAATTTTTATTAACAAATTAATTACACAGAAAAGAATTCAATAGTCACACACCAGCACACACACTAAAATAAACAATTGGGCAAGGAAAGTGCGAACCGGGCTGGGGCTTACCATGCGGCAGAACAACCAAAACGGGGGGGGAATCCTCAAATGAATCACCCGTGACACTGCAAAACACACACACACAAAATGAAAAGAAAAGGAAAAGGGGGGATCGTGAAGAGCACCCTACCACCAGGGATTAAACTGCCGCAGTCAGCCCACAGCACCTGGCAACGAAAAGACAACAAAGGTTAATAAAGTTTGCCCAGAGTTTAACAGAGCTGGTGTGGGCCAAACAATTACTCACATAACAACAACAACAAAAAAAAATACAATAAGAGACAGTTTAATAAACTAATTAATTGAATGAATGAAAGCAAAAAAACAACAACAACTAAACCAGATTAGCACACTAAATTAAACCACAAAACTCAAGAAAATTACTAAACTAACTTCAGAAATAACAATAGAAAACCCAATAGAAATACAAAGAAAAGAAACTTAACACGCTGTGTCACCAGGTGGGCAGCATTTACATAGGCCCCAGATAATCAGTGACGCACTCAGGCGTGCGGGGCGGAGCAGGCCCAGGCAGCAGACCGCAGCGCCAGAGTAGGAAGAGGGCCGCCCCGATCCAACCGATAAAAAGAAACACGTTATAAAAAAAGAAAAAAACGACAATGGAAAGCAAAACAACCACAAAAATACATATAAAATCAGAAGAAAACAGGAAGCCAAAACAGCAGCGCCGCTCGGGGGATGGTGGCAGTAGCGGGCCAGACAGTTAAGCCGGGCAGGCACAGTAAATCTCATGCGACAAAAGGAGGGGGGGGCTCGGAAGTGCAGCTCCAACACACAACCAGCACGGGCAGACAACCACACACAGCGGGGTTTCCAGCTGATCACCTCCAACATCGGCGGTCCGCCGCACTGAAAGGAGCGGAGGTCATGCAAACGGCATACACGCTAAAGCCCAAGGGATAAGGAGGGGACGGCTGAGTACTCACCCATACGATGAAACCAATGCGCCCCGACGGCGATCACAGCACCAGGCTGTCGCACTAACCCACGAAGCCCCAGAACACCACACTAGTAGGCTGCCACGGCAAACACCATGCCGGCACGCCAAGCCACAGCCACCACGGAGGGACAAATGAGGGCAGAGGAGAGGACGCGCCGCAAACCCCCACCTGGATATAAAGGTGCGCATCGTACCGCCCAGTAATCAAGAGGCCAGCCTCACCGGCGCAGTGCCACTCGGTGGCTGGGCACCGGCGCAGTGCCACTCGGTGGCTGGGAGGAAAACAACCCCTGGCCACATATAGTTTCCAAAAGTAGATTGGGAGCCAGAGCTTTCAGCTATCAAGCTCCTCTTCTGTGGAACAAACTACCATTTTGGGTTCGGGAGGCAGACACGGTCAACACTTTTAAGAGTAAACTTAAGACTTTCCTTTTTGATAGAGCTTATAGTTAGGGCTGGCTCGGGTCATCCCTTAGTTATGCTGCTATAGGACTATACTGCCGGGGGACTCCTCCTTTCAGGGTTATGCCTAGCCAGGCATGGTATTGGTTGAAGATGCAGTCACATCTCCCTTTACTGAAAACCCTCTCTCTCTCTCTCTCTCTCCCTCTCTCTCTCACCATCACCACCACCATCTGTAAACATACATGTCTGTCATACATGTACATTAATGCATCTTACTAACTAAACTTCTTCCCCGGAGTTTCTGTGCTCTCTCGTCCAGCAGGTTCTCGTGGATCGTGACTGCTGCTGTGGTCCTGCATGACGTCCACTACATATATTATTACTGTCATTAATGTTACCAGATCTCCATTACAGTTTATAGTAACTTAGTTAATGATTTGCTGCTGCTGTGCATCTGTGTCTCTCTATCTCTATCACAGGTTCCACTGCTACTGTAATCATTTTATCATTCATTGTAATCCATTGTCATTTTTCATTGTAATTATACAAAATGTTTCTGTTGACTTGTTGACTGTACACGTGACATCTATTGCACGTCTGTCCGTCCTGGGAGAGGGATCCCTCCTCTGTGGCTCTTCCTGAGGTTTCTTCCACTTTTTTCCCTGTTAAAAGGGTTTTTTGTGGGCAAGTTTTTCCTCACTCGAACCGAGGGTCTAAGGACAGAGGGTGTCACTCCCTGTACAGATTGTGAAGCCCTCCGAGGCAAAATGTATTTTGCGACTTTGGGCTATACAAATAAAATTTGATTTGATTTGATTTGACTAGACATGTCTTTAGTGAAACCTTGCATGATTTTATGTTACTTTTGATGCAAGTACACTGCAAATGTGCCACACACCTCTTATCCAAGGCTTTTAACGAGTCCTCCCTGACCTGCACACTTCCTTCCAGCTATGTTGCTGATTCATGGAGAGCTGTCATGTCATATCATTAACCTTCCATCAAAGCATTCTCTGAATCAGTGAGAGAGCACACTGTAATACAGCCACCTATTGCACTAATCAGAGCTGACGTAGAATAAGGGTAGACTACTGATCATGTCCTCACTAAACAGCAATCAGTCAAACTGCATCGTAATCATCAGCTGCTATGAATTGTGATGTGGATATTACATCAGTCCTCAGAAAATGAATCCTGATGTTTCTACTGATCCGGTGAGCTTTCCTCTGACATCATCATTAGGCCAAAATGTTCGTGTGCTCACTCAACTTTTTTATGGCAGACATTTTGACATGTCACAGTAGAAAAATCTCATGTGTATACTGAGCTGTTCAAGTCCCCCCTTTGCATTTTGAATGCCTCATGAGCTTTTCATCACTTTTATATTGCATGCCTTGCATTGCAAGGCTGGATATTTAGAGTACATCAATATTAAGCCAGTTCAATTTGTAAACGCATTTCTCTTTTCTCTTATGGAGAAATGACCCTATCTCCCCATGGATGTATGACCTCAGTAAACAGTTTCCTCATGAGTCTCATGCTCTAGCTAGTTTGAAATCTTCTTCCATACAGCATGATTCATTATTCATTCATTCATTTAGAGTGAAATAGAGGCTCATGAAATTCATCAATCATCAAAATATTGTTACTGCATTTCCTGTTTGTCTCCTCAAATGTTTTCATGAACATATTTCAGGGTACTGTTTGGCCAAACTCCCAGCTTCAAAATAGATATCCACCAGCCAATGGGGGACATCACATAGGTTTACACTCAAACAACCAGGAACGTGTTCCATAAAATTGTCTTAGAAAAGCAGGCCTGTTGAAAAAGGCTATCTGTGTCCCAAAGCCAGCTCAGAGCTAATCATATCAGACTAAATCAAGTCTGGCTTAACAAAGGACAGAAATCAACTCATGGGCTGAGGTCATTATTAATACAACTTTACTCGATTCATTTAAAAGAAAGTCAGTGGTACAATAATAATACAATAATGTATTGTAAATAACTGTTACACTTGCTACGATAACACTGATTAATTAAAGAAGCTGCATAATCAGTCGTGTCTGAGGTATATGACACTGATTGTCAAATATTTTCTGTAAAACATTGAAACCAGACTGAAAAATACATCTAGAACATTGGTTTATATCTAGAACATTGGTTTATATCTAGAACGTTGGTTTATATCTAGAACGTTGGTTTATATCTAGAACGTTGGTTTATATCTAGAACATTGGTTTATATCTAGAACGTTGGTTTATATCTAGAACGTTGGTTTATATCTAGAACTTTGGTTTATATCTAGAACGTTGGTTTATATCTTGGCTGGCAGTGAAAACACTGGACCTTCTACAGTAATGTTTGTCATTTCAATGATCAAATTATTAACATAATTACTAAAATCAGACAGACAGTATATGTTGACAGTGTATGGAACTAATATTTGGATAGCATTCATTTGAGACAGGTGTATATACACGATCAGGCATTGTTGGGGTCAGTTTTTCCCTGCTCTGATGCAGTTCTGATATTAACTTCAGTGGCAGCCAGATGTTCTGAGCCAGTTCCTGGTGTGTCGTGGTCAGACAGGAAAAACCACTGCAGTGCTCTCCTCAGCAGCAGCACAGAGTCCAGTAAGTCCAACCTCAAGCAGACATGGGTTCATAGGTGTGAAAGTGGATTCCCTTGGAGCAGGTGATCTTCATCACTGCTCCATTCAGACTGGTGTCCACGATCAGCCTCATCATGCCCTCTGCTATCAATGATGGCCTGGAGAGGAACGCAGAGAGGAAAAGGGGCATTAGATGAGAGGCACACAGACTTACATTAATTTCCTGGAGACTTATCCTAATCCTAACCCCAACCACTGACCCAAAAAACAGCTTTTTCCTGATTGCGGACACGGCTTTTGTTCGCAATTGGACAAGCTGTCCCCAATTAACTGGCCTTTAGTCTGAAATGTGTCTCAAAACGTAGCCCAAGTCAGACTATGTCAGACCATGAAAATGTGTGTGTGTGTGCGTGTGTGTGTGTGTGTGTTTGTGTGTGTGTGTGTGTGTGTGTGTGTGTGTGAGATCAGGAAATCATCTGGCTTCAACTTCCTCTCTCACTAAATGCTTCCCTCATGCTGCTTGTCTCTGAGCTGCACAGTTTGAGTACGGTCTAGACCTACTCTATGTGGAAAGTATCACGAGATATTGTTAGATTCTGTTATAATTTGGCGTTATGCAACTGAAATTAATTTTTGTTATTTATAGACGCTGCATTTCCTCTTCCACAAAGTCCGCCATGTTGAACCGCCATGTTTCTAGAACAAAGTGTGTCAAATGCGTCACGTTTGTTCACACATTTCGCAGCCACTGTAGTTTCTCCTTCACCCTAAAAGGAGCAGGGTTTGAGAAAGAATATTTCAATCTGCAATTACACCGCTAGATGCCATTTAATCCTACACACTGCTCCTTTAAAGAATCCTTCCCCAGAGTCATAATAGTGTGGTCCCTCCGGTATGGAACATGAACAGTTCCGATGCTCATTACTAACATATATAATCTGATTCTTTCCCAGCTGTCCTGGATGTGTAGCACAGTATTTATGTCGACGGTACATAAACAAAGTTTCCTGAAAGATAAAATATTGTTTGGCTGCCAAGACACCACTTAAGTGAAATCAGAATGTAATCAGGAAAAGATGGTGAGAAAAAAGCTGAGTGGTTCGGAGTGTTTTCACAACCACACCTTTTAACTGCAGCTGTTTGAAAAGAGCCAAACGACACATCAGTTCACAAACACAGAAAATCAGCAATTTGTTAGCACATTAGTAGACAGAGCTCCAGAGTTTGTTGAATGTGCTCTGGCTGACATGCATGTGCTCCTCTGGCTCAGACGACGGCTTACTTTTCCAAGTTACTGCAAGCACTAATGAGACATGAATCGATGTGACTCACGCGAAAAATGAGAACCTGCAATCAAGCGCGAGCTCATGAAGTTAAAGTTTAGTCTTCAAGTGATGCGCTCATTTGAAGCTACAACAGTGTGTGGGATTCAGGAGGCTCAATTTACATATGTATGTATGGTAGAAATATATCAAAATAAATATAATATGCATAACTGTGTTTTCATGACCTGAAAATAAGAACTGTCGTTTTGTCACCTTAGAATGAGACTTTATATCTACAGACACTGGAGTCCGCCATGTTTCTACAGTAGCTAAAACTTAACAAAACTTGGCTCCAGATGCCTTTCATGCTTGGAAGGACAGGGTGAAACGAAGGGGTTGCAATCAACAACTATACCGCTAGATGCCACTAAATCCTTGTTATTAAATATTTACATTAATCAATTTTATTCGTAAAATTACTCTTCTTCATCAGCTGTTCCTTTTTTACACTTCCAGTAACTGGATATGATCTGTGCCAAACGCGGAGGTGCGGCGCCAAACTTGATCACATTTAATCAATAAAAAAGAGCTGCAAGACTCTAAATGAGAAGTTTTCACCGACGTATTCACAGTATGTGAGACCGATCTGACTGACAAAGTGTGTGAGTGTGTGAGCTAACTTACTGTAAAACTCCAAACTTGTTCATGCTGCGTTTGAAATCCTCCTTGAACTTGACAAACTTGCCCATGTTGTCTTCGTGTTCCACCGAGTGCAGCAGAGGAGTGTCGACGAACGCCGGGCACAGGACGTTGATACGAACGCCGTAGTCTCCCTGAGACGATGCATCCTGCAAGAACACGTCCAATGAGCTGCTGAGGACATCCCGCCTTACAAAAGCTAAAGATAATCTTTTTACTGTCTTATTTACCGTGTGTGTGTGCATGTGTGTGTGTCTTACCGCCATAGCTCTAGTGAAGCCGATGACTCCATGTTTAGTAGCTGTGTAGACGGGCTGATGAGGGGAATGCAAGAAGGCTGAATTGTAAAGAACGAGAGAAGAGAAGAGATCAATCGTGTTAGCAGCAGCAGAGATCAATCAGAGTGATCGATTCATCAATTTTCAAGCAACTTGGTGTCACAAACAGTGTTTTCACTGTGAACGTCGCTCATTTACTGTGAAACTTAAACATGCAGGCTTTGCAAGTAGATGTTTTTTTTGTTTTCAGGGACATGTCAGGGCTGTTCCCAAACACAGTGACCTTCTCATGTTAACCACTGGAGGGCCATGGGCTGTGGGAGAATAACAGGGGAAGGACCCGGCTGCACACAGTATCAGAGGCAGTGAGATGATGATGATGATGATGATGATGATGATGATGATGATGATGATGATGATGCAGGTCATAGTAACATAGAAGTAACGGAAACTCAAATTCACTGGTGGGAATGAACTGGTACAATGTACTACAGGGCTGATGTGGGGAAATGGGAAGCTGATCCAGGTTTAGTGAGATAAAACGTTTCTTACAGTATTTTCCCACAATGAAGAGGAACGTCTTGTAAAATGTTTTTCTTTCATAAACCCACGTTCACACGTGACTAACATGCTGCAGTATGTTTGCTTGACCTCAGATCACACTCCTCTCCCTCTGGCCTATGAATAAAGCTTCTCAGCACTTGTTCAGTTTTCTGTTTGACAGGGTCATCAGCTGCTTTTCATCATCATGGCTGAATCAGGTCCAAATCCCTCAACAGGTACACATGCACATCAAGCTGCAGCCTCTGTGGGTGTAAAGTGAATCCTACTAAAGAAGAGCAGAGCGCAAAAATTGGTCTCTATAGCTAATTTCCCCGTTCATGACAACTGTACTGAGGGTGAATTTTTATACAACTCACCTGTTCAAATTATATTAAGGCTTAAAGTTATGCAGAATTAACAGCGTGGATGCTTTGATTGACAGGTGGGTGCTGTTACAGATGGCTTGTTTGAACATTCAACTTCATTCAGCCCGCCTCATCTCCACGCAACGTCCACATACAGTCTATAATACACACCCATTCTAAACTCAGAAGAGGACTAAATGACGTGAAACCTAAACTGTGGAAATTCAATAACTGTACAAGATTTAGAAACTGTGAATATAAGTTTGATAGTCCAAAGAGAACATTCTGACATTTAAAGGTTTCCGTAGCGGAAAGAATGCAACCAAAAAACAAACAGGACCATAAAGTTGATCAGTCTCAAATGATCTGACTCCACATCCACAAGAGTCTGAGAATGGAACACATACACATAAACACCTGCATTCACCAGCACACACACACACACACACACACACACACACACACACACACAAACACACAAACACACACAAAATGATGTTATCACAAGTGTGATAAGTGAAAAATGATTACCATATGTCTGCTGTCTGCTGCAGGCTGAACCGTTCTAGATCTACAGCAAGATGTCTGTGACTACAGGAACCAAAAACATCCTCAACAACAAGAACACACAACTGAAATCAGCACGTACAAACGAGAAAGAAGTGTTCAGATTCCAGTGTGACCAATCACAATTACATTAAAACATAAAACAGCAAAAAGTAGATTGGGAGCCAGAGCTTTCAGCTATCAAGCTCCTCTTCTGTGGAACAAACTACCATTCTGGGTTCGGGAGGCAGACACGGTCAACACTTTTAAGAGTAGACTTAAGACTTTCCTTTTTGATAGAGCTTATAGTTAGGGCTGGCTCAGGTCATCCCTTAGTTATGCTGCTATAGGACTAAACTGCCGGGGGACTCCCCCTTTCAGGGTTATGCCTAGCCAGGCATGGTATTGGTTGAAGATGCAGTCACATCTCCCTTTACTGAAAACCCTCTCTCTCTCTCTCTCTCTCTCTCTCACCATCACCACCACCATCTGTAAACATACATGTCTGTCATACATGTACATTAATGCATCTTACTAATTAAACTTCTTCCCTGGAGTTTCTGTGCTCTCTCGTCCAGCAGGTTCTCGTGGATAGTGACTGCTGCTGTGGTCCTGCATGACGTCAACTACATATATTATTACTGTCATTAATGTTACCATATCTCCATTACAGTTTATAGTAATTTAGTTGATGATTTGCTGCTGCTGTGCATCTGTGTCTCTCTATCTCTATCACAGGTTCCACTGCTACTGTAATCATTTTATCATTCATTGTAATTCATTGTCATTTTATCATTCATTAATTGTAATTGTACAAAATGTTTCTGTTGACTTGTTCTGTACACGTGACATCTATTACACGTCTGTCCGTCCTGGGAGAGGGATCCCTCCTCTGTGGCTCTTCCTGAGGTTTCTTTCACTTTTTTCCCTGTTAAAAGGGTTTTTTGTGGGCAAGTTTTTCCTCACTCGAACCGAGGGTCTAAGGACAGAGGGTGTCACTCCCTGTACAGATTGTAAAGCCCTCCGAGGCAAAATGTGTTTTGCAACTTTGGGCCATACAAATAAAATTTGATTTGATTTGATTTGATTTGTCTTTTAGCTCTTTGTTTTGGTCACAGACTGTGTAAAACATGGACGTAGCTCAGTGTCATGGCTCTGGCCGCCGCCATCCTCAAATCCTCAGCAGGTTTGTCACCATCAGCAGTATCTTTCATATCATTTATCTGAATGTTAATATTATAAATACTGATCAGTGAGACTGAGAGCAGAATATTTCAGGTAACATTGATTTGATCTTTTCTCTGTCCAGCGTTGACTTTTGAATCCATCTTCCTTCTCCGGTATTATTTCATTCTGTCAGAGACGAGAACACTTTGAGCAGTGTGACTGCACACTGTTGAGGGTTCCTGTGCTGCATACAGTTCGCATGATCTTTAAGAATAAGGTCAGATCACATTCAAGACAATGACAAAAAGTACATTGAATGGACATTTGCCAGCGCTCTCACTCCCACCTCATCAAAATCAGCAGCTCAGCAGATCAGTGGCTCCTCACCTTAAACTAGGATGCTGTAAATATCACTGTAGTGTCAGTTTTGCACGTGCACAGGCATTGTGGTCAAGCTAGTGAGGATAATTATGGTCCACTCAAGTAAAAACTGTCTGTATTTCTCACTATGAGTTTTAATGGTCGCAGTCTGATTAGGTTTAGGAAACAATTGTTGGGTGTAATAAGTACGTAATATAACATTACATAGTTAAGCTGTGTAACATGTTAAACAGACATCAATGTGTTTGTTTGAGCCGTCCATCCACGTCAACCTCCTCCATGTGTGGATTTTCTTGTCATCTGACTTCAGCAGCACATCGAAACATTAAGCAGCAATGATGCCACATGTGTACCCACAGTGTCCCGGTGTGAAGCTCGGGGCTGCTGACCAAGCGACCGTATTCAGTGACTTGTAAGTGAGAACGGGCTGCACCTGTTCAACCCCCTCTGCTCAGAGCCTGCCTGGGCCCTCAACAGCAACATGGAAAAATGATACTGGTGGGAAATAATTCAAGTCTGGACATATTCTAGGTCACAGTGTTTTTGTAACTTGGTGAGGAGGAAGTTGGAGCCACAAAGAGTCATTGCAGGGTTTGTGTCTCTGGAGATAGCAGATGTATCTACTCATCCAGGATGTGTGGTCGACTGATCGCTTAATTTAAGACCAGCTCCTCGTAATCCCATTAACTAATAACTACCTGCTTCCAGTGTGGTGTTAAAAGTTGTATTATGCATACATGACGTAGGTTGGTGCCTTCTCAGAGCGACTTACTGTAGTTCTTGTCTGAGTTTAGAAAAAGATTTTACAGCTTTAACAGATCTGGCATGGAGAGTACAGGCCCATCAGGATGACTGAATAAAAGTAATAAAAGTAAAGTAAAACATGTGTGTGTGTGTGTGTGTGTGTGTAGTAAGCAAAACACAGATGACGAGAACATTTTGGAGGAGTGTGAGCTTTTCCATGACGGGGACAGCGATGCAGAATGATCCAGTTCCAATAGTTTGAGTTTGAGTGGACGTGCCAAACCTGTCACTGTTGTTTTTTTTGTCTTGTGTGTTTCCTACGTAACACACACTCGAGGAAGAAGAACACTTTGCACAAGCTTGGCTTCCAGAGAAATTCATCATCCGTGACATTTTGAAATAAATAAATCTGTTGGTGTTCAGAGAGCAGAGTGTCTCTGAGTACTCTGTGCTTCCAACTGAAGGGTCCCTGCAGGGGCGTCAAATGTGTTGCACCAATGGAATTAGAGCAAAGTTTAATGATTCACTCACATTCTTTACTCTGTAATTTGGCTACAATGTGAGCTCTCAGATACTCAGGAAAATGAAAGCACATTTTTCCTCCCCACCATCCAGGTTATTCTACAGTCATGTGTTTCTTTGTAGCATTACATAATCCACACATCAGGTCAAGCATTCTTAGTGACAACTTGAAATAGCGGTAGAGATTTTTTATAAACTGTAAACGTTTCGACTCCCCCACTTTGTATCTTTCATTCTGATCAGCTGTACTGCTCTATGACCAGTTCCTGTGTGTTTAATGGAAAAACACACACTCTTTAGTTCTTGTCCTCTTCAGGTAATCTCAGCCATGAGCCAAACACAGACTTATTTATGCCCGGCCAGATTGCACTACAATCAACATTGCCCATCGTGCCCTCCCCATGTTGCACCTGATTCCTGCATATAAGAAGAAAATCAAATCTGGATATCACAGATGCTCAATGCTCCCCACCGCCATCACCCTGAGTGACCCCGCAGTCCATGTCCTTTTACTTCCTGTGCACCATCATTGCCTGGGACCCCAAGTGGGTCCATCAGCTCCATCACTAAGAAAGCACAGCAGTGTATGTACTTCCTGCCACACGAAGAAGCTCAACCTGCCAAAATCAGTGACGGTGCACTTCTACAATGCCACCACTGAGTCCCCCCACCCCCACCCCACTCCATCACCTTCTGGTACACTACTGCCACTGCCAAGGATGAGGGCAATCTGCCACCTGTCCAGGACCCTGAGGCGAGCAGGAAACATTGCAGCTGAACATTTTCAGACACTCCCCTCCTGCAGCTCCATCAAGACCAAAACCTCATGCAACAAGAGCACTTTCCTCCTGACTACAGCTGACCTTCAATGACACACATATTTCTCATATTTTCAGTCATGCATTTTTCAATTTTCTGATTATCTTTCTTGATTGATGCCTGTTTGACACTTACGTCAACAATATTTATATCATCAGTCAGATTAAAGAAAGAAGGCTGATCTCTATGATGAATTCATCATTTAAAAAAAGTCTTTAGCTGATGAATAAATATGTGCGTGTGTGTGTGTGTGTGTGTGTGTGTATGTGTTACCTGCCATAGAGGATACGTTGATAATGATGCCTCCTTCCTTTCCGTACTCTTTACTCATGTGTTCCAGTGCCAAGTAGGTCCCTTTAATCACAGAAGTCTAGAAAAAATACAGAAGTAATATGGTCACAGTGGTCACAGTGGTAATCTTTAAATAGACGAGTGCAGCAGGAAATGAAACTGAAAGAAAAGAATGTATGAACCGTCTGATAAGTTAAGGTACATCTGTGCAGTCAGTCCTCACAGAGATCAGCACATCTGAAAGATTTCACTATAAGCCTGATTATACTGAACTGTACAGTCATATATGATATGCATTCTTGTAATGCAGCTCCGTACAAAATAGTCATAATAGGCATAAAATATGCTGTGTCATAATGAAATGCACCAGTTGAAAATATCATATATCTATATTTTTGATTTAATTTTGGACATGATTGTTTCAGGCCACATCACAAATCAAGAAGCAGTAAAGCAACGCTCCTGTTCAGTGCTGGGAGTTACTGACTGTGACAAAGTTATTATATAATATTATATATACTGTAACTAGCAGCATAAAATATATCCCAGAACAAACAACATAAAGTCCTTGAGAATGTGAATTGAATGTGAATGAATTGCATGCTTGCCTGCTCTCTAGATTTTGTTATTTATTGTGAGGAAGTACAAATTTTGGGCTGTTGGTGGTAATTGGGGAAAGGTTCAGGGATCCCAATAATAATGTGAATCATCTTGTGCAGATGTTGTAATATCCTGCTCTGACCAGCTGACATCACCATTCCTGTCACCAGCAGGAACAAAGCATTACAACTGTGTTAGCAGATGGGCTAAAAGTGCCTATCTGGATATGGTATCCAGGCTGAACTATTTGCATGCCAAGCTCTTGTTAACTTCTACAGAGGAGCAAATATCCTGACCGGAAACAACAAAAGCGGCACAAGTGCCCTCTTGGATACAGCTATGGGAGATAAAACATGATAGTGTGATAAAGTGTTGTCTAGTTCACAACCTTTTGTTCCTCTGAGCCCCCCATTGTATCAAAGAAAAGCTGTATCTAAGCACACACCAAGAGAATAGTGTTCCAGATCTACTATATATTTTAAAAAAACCTTTGCCTTTGGTAAATGTCTCTTTTGTATTAGTTAACATTTTGTTCTTTAAACAACCCAACAGAGTTGGCCTATACACGCACATTCTGACCAAAAGAATAATGGTTCAACATGTGAACACTGTGGGAAATAAACATGCCAAAAACTGCAGTTCATCAAATGTCCACTTGAGGCAGGCTACAGAAGTCAGTCTCCATAAGTCCCCATGTTAAAATGTCTAACTTCACAGCAGAAATAAACATGTTTATAGCGTAGTACAAAGCCATCAAAGCCACCACACTGAGCTTCACAAACCTATGGGAGAAATCTCTGGAGCTACTGAATAATACCAGACAACTACTGCTGACTCACCAGCACTTTCATGTTTCTCAGACATGTTGTTTCCATCATATTGTAAAATAGTGATGCTAGACTGCAGGAAAAATGAGGGCAAGCTGACATGATGAAACTGGTCAGAGGTTGAGAGGTCACCGAGGTGTGTCTACTAAGTAGCCTTTTGAGCGAGGATAAAAAAATAACTTCATAAATTATCCAATAATGGCGTTATTATTATTTTAGTTAGCATGATGTGCAAATCTAATTTTGACAACACTGTACTCATGCACTCCCTGTGATCTTTGGCACCCCCCGTGAGGAGGGATCTGAACCCCAGGTTGGGGAGCAATGTTCTAGAGTGTCCTTCTGGTGGAGAAAATTTGATGCAATGTCATCTAATGTGCCTCGGGCCAACAGCGGTGTTGTGTCAATTCAAGTGAACTCTTTGCTTTTTCACCTGCAGAGTCATGGATTTATGAGTGTACACTGGGCGGCTTGACATGTTTTTCCACTGCTGGAGGTGGAGCTGCCTGCTAGGCTTCTACTTAGCAGGAATGTAGTAGTAGGGTCTTAGGCTTGGAATGGTGTCCTGAAAGGGAAAGCTTGAACTTTAAATATCTTGTTTTTGTACTGTATTTAATTGGATATAGGTTGAACAAGATTTAAAATCATTGCATATAGTTTCATTCATTTTCATTTATGGTTTCCACAGCGTCCCAACTTTTTGGACAAGAAAAAAAACATGTAAAACATGTTATCACTCAACATTAGTCTTGATTTCTGATGATTGATATCAGTAATACAACAACAAACAGCAGTAAAACAATAAACATGTGACAAAAGAGTCTATACACGTGAATATACCACTCACAGTGAAAGATTAGGCCTTGTGTATGTGTGAACAACACACTTTTTCACCTCTTATCAACACAAAATGTAACCTCTCCTGCCTTCCTCCACTTCCTGTCTTAGTCATCACAAGTGGAGGTTCCTGATAAAAGAATGTGATGATTTAGAGGGACTGCAGCTGAAAATTAGCTTGCTGGCTGACACTGACATGTTTGTGTGTGCTGTCCTTTTAAATAAGCTACATGGCAATGCCACATACATATACATATATATATGAATACACCAGCCTGCAGTGGGTCCTACATCTGATCTGCATACGGCATCTTTTGATCCAGGCGCCGTGTGCAATCCTGCTGTTGCAGATTTTATTAACTGTTCAAGGTGGCTCTAGCACAACATCTGATGATTTAGTTTTATTATAAAAATGTACTGTATAACAACAAGTTAGCACTATTTTCAAGTCTGCTAAAATACATATACTGAGTGCTACCAGGCCATTAACCTGTGTGTTACAACCTCTGATTCTATCTGGATCACATTCCAACTAAAATGTTTTGGCTGCTTGTCTGCTTTGAGATTTTAATCATTCTTTGCATTCCTTGTCATCGAGTAACAAACAAAAACAGCCCTTCTCTATTCTTCTACTGTTTCAGTGCTTCCATTTTTTTTTTTTTAGAAATTTTTTGACTTGTTTCCTGCAGGTGCTCCTTGTCCTCCTACTTCCAAAGCCAGTTAAACTACTGAGTCTACTTCATTTAGGAATGAACATACTGTACATATTTACTTAAAAATGCGCCTTTGACCAATCTACAGAGGAGACAAATTTTCCTCTAACACAAGAGTGCAAAATAGAGATGAATGCCCCTGTAGAAGGAGAAGAGAGAAAAACTGTGCTCACAATTAACAATTATAATTCATTTCCGCATAATGTGTCACAGGCCCCGCCAAAATACAGAGATTATGAAGGCAGGTGAGACATTCAGCTAACAGCCAGATAAACATGTTCCTGAGGGGGACCTGGTCTTGATGGTCTCACACAAAGGTGATACGAGTACATGCACATGCATGTCTCTTCAACCACATACTCAACAGCCAAGTTGAGGACCTAAGGACAGTGGACGTTGGATGTTGTACTGATGCTGACTGATTGTGATCACAAAAATGTAAATAAAACTGACTGGAAGTTCTCATTTCATCATCTTACCAGGTTGACTTGTATGGTCTTCTCCCAGTTCTTCTCATTGTTGATACCGGCGTTGTTGATAACGATGTCCAGATGACCAAACTTGTCTACTGTGCTCTGGAATGCGTCTATTGGACAGAAACAAAAATCCATCAGTGAATGACTTAAGACATATGCTACATACGCTATAGTCACATGGCGGCCATCTTCCCGACGTGATGCTATGTACTATGTACGGAATCTGACTAATTGTCTTTGTTTCATGACTACCCGATTGATCAGCAACTAAAAAGACAATGTATAGTGAAAACCCAGAGCGACAACCTTAGCTACCTAGCTAGTGTAAACCTGCAGTAAAAAATAAGACTTAGAGTTGAGTAAATGTCATATAATTATGCTCACTGGAACACATATTTCTGTGTAATGTTACAGATTACATCCAACACAAGTGTTCCAAGCCGCTTAGCAGTGCCAGCATCAACCAGCAATGATAGCTAAGAAGTAGTTGAATCCTAACTTTAGCTGCTAACTTTAGCACCGCCGCCAACTGCTTGCTCATGGTGGAACTGTTGGGTCTCTGTAGATAATATTATAAACCTGCTCTGTATGTGAAGTATCATGAGATAACTTTTGTTATGAATTTGGTGCTATATAGATAAAATTGAATTGAACTTCATTGAATATATGGCCCGATGTCCCTCTTGATTTTCACTGTACATTGTCTTTTCAGGTGCTGATCAATCACAAAGTGATGAAATTAAAACAATTTGTTGTTTGTACTGAACCCTGAGCGCCATCGTGTGAATGTGCTGGATTAACACAGGATCTTAAATAAAGTGTGTGATGAAGACTGTGGAAAGAGAGACACAGGGAGAGGAAGAGTTGGCACAGTGTCTGCCATGACAGAGACTCAGCCTCATTACCATCATGACAGCACACTGTTAATACATGTACAGATATCATTTACTCAATTACAGTGTAGGCTGCTCTGTTGAGCCACTCCTTCATCCACACCTGATCCTTTAAACACACACACACACACACACACACACACACACACATACTGGTTTTTGTTAATTAGGAGGACTATTTTTTCAAACCAGTTTTTTGCAACACTAAACAGTCACCCCTTTCCACTTGTGCTAGAAAGATGTAGTAAATCTTAAAAAATCCTATTTGAGCTATACAACACAAATCTCACTTCCAATAATGAATAAACACATCAGAACTCAAGATACAAGAACCTGACACCATGCTGTATTAAGAGGACAAACGATAATGAGGTACTTAGCTCCGCCCATGACACAAGTAGTAATTACCAGGGCCAACTTTATTTGTCAGGACTATGGCCATACACATACACAAACATGTAAGCGCTGTGTATTAAAGGGTCAAACATGGATAAATGGAACCTTAAACAGACACAAGTGGACTGTGTGATACAGTGGCTTCACTTAAGTATTAGAGCAACAGAATCCATACTATTTGTGAACAGAAATGAAAATGAATGGCAAAATGAAATTATGCATGTCGACACGTGTCTGGCTTGAGAAAAGAGTAAAACTAACGTGTCTTCCCGAAGAACTCGAGGGACAAACACCTATCTTTGTCCTTGCAGAGAGCAACACAAACACTACACACAGGTGTTTAGCATTCAAGTACTGAGTTTCAAAGGGGTGAGGTTTAAGCTACTGACCCCCTTGCACTGTCACAACCGCGACTCCGGAACTGTTACGCCAGCTGACAGATTACACATGAACAAGTTACCTACAGTATCTTCTCACAGTAGAAATAAAACTAAATAATTTTGTATAACTACAACACCAAACAATATATACTGTACAGCTCTCCTCTCCTCAACAAGCTGAAATATTTAAATTGTCCACCAGTGATGTCATCAGGACACATGGAATATTCAGGGTTAGAACATGAGTAATCTGTGTTCTGATGACATCACTGGTGGACAATTCATTACATTTCCATATTTTAGCCAGGATTTTCTTTTCTTTTCAAAGTCACACCACGATTTCTTACAAAGTCTCTTATGTTTAGAATAGAGCGACTAGCTAGAGCAGGATTTTCTGCCTCCTTGCATTGCTGGCATTCAATCATAGTGGCCAGTTTTCCTTTTTTGATGTGTTCACCAAAATGTCTCATGACCGCTGCAACCTCCATGGGAGACCATTGATGCTTTTTTGCTCTCCTAGCACTTTCCAGAGAAACTAGAAAAAAGACAAAGAAATCATCAATGAAAACAAACTCTACCTTTAAATAAACATTTTTTTAAAGTAGGGAAATTTGTGTTGGGTAAATTATGTATTTGTTGTAACTGTTTCTTAGCTATAAATCATGTACTGATCTAACGCCTTTTAGATTTAGGTTTATACCCCTTTTAAAATGTGCATGCATAAAGAACATGCATTAGTGGGACGCAGTGGCTGCAGAATTGGGTATGTGGGTTGAAGATTGATTTCTGCCCATGCCAAAGAGCTTATACTGACTCTTGCTTGGTAAGTTTGGTTGATTAGAGGATTGAATTCTGAAGAAAGACACATTGGAAATTTAAAAATGTATTCACTTGACAAACCCTCCTCCTCATGCTCGTCCCTAGCCTTGTTTTTCCAGTGAGGGAGATCCCACTCAGCACCTTCACACTGACTCCACCAAAAGATGTTTCTCTACAGGTGCAGCATCAGCATAGTGTTCTTCACGTCTTCTCCACACTTTGACTACGATCCAACTGCCATAGGTAGAATCTTGACTCATCGCTGAACATAATGTTCCTCAACATGTTCAGGTTCCAGCCCACGTGTAGCCAAACCAGTGGACAAATGTGGTCTAAGTGTGGAGAAGACGTGGAGGCCCAGTGGTTGAGAACCCTTGTTTACTAAATCAAACTTAATAGCCGAATTCGAAAATATATTCTCATTGCTTTGTTTATTACAGTTTTTTTGATGCTTTGCTAATTTGAAAACGCTAACTATGTGAATGCATTACTAAACAGATTAAAATAGGCATAGAGAAAGTAGTTAAAACATTTGTCCCATCGCTGATAACTAAATTACACCTATTTTCTAGCATATGAACACTGATAGTTTAAAAAATATTCATTTGAATATACAAGGTACAGTTCTTCATGGTAAGTACATGGTATTTGATCTAATTAAGTCAGTTGATATAATTGGCTAAATGAGTTGTAGGATTACAGTGTCCTGCAGAAAGACGAGAATGGTCACCATATTGCCTTTGGGTGGTGTGGATAATTTCTTTTGACCATGCTTCAGTTATGCTTTCATGCTTAAGTAACTTGGTGTTTAGTGACTTTTGTGTATGTGTAGCAGCATTTACCAGATTGTTTATTCTTTTTCTTTTTTCTGCTGGGCTCTTTGTCCTTCTTTAGTTTTCTGCTGGGCTCTTTGTCCTTCTTTAGTTTTCTGCTGGGCTCTTTTTCCTTCTTTTGTTTTCCCTTATCGTCTGCGTTTTCACTTTGTGCTGAAAAGAAGAATGAAAAGATAAAAAAACAAAAAAACAACAATTGTCACTATAAGCATTTATTTTATGTAGGTAGGTTTCTCAAATACTGTGAAGTAGAAGATGCTCCTTTATGGGGTCAAACAACTAATGGACCCTTTAAATCATGAATTTAGTCTTTGTTAGGTGAAATCCAGATTGGCAGCCTGGATTTCACGGTGACACATATGGATGCATGCTATGTCCAGTGCTACTACAGCTTATACCAAAAGACATGGAGCTGACTTATGCACTTAAATAAGACTCCAGTGGTGAGTGGAAAGTCGACCAGCTCATCCAGTTTCTGCAAAACGAGGTTGAGAGCAGAAAGAGTACTCCAGCTGAGCAAACCAGGTAACTAACAAAGAGACCTAAAAGCAATCAAAAAAAGGTGACATGTTAGTAGACTCAGGTTAAGGGCTAACCTTGTGATAATGGCGCAGACATGCCTGGAGGTTCCTCGACAGGTTGCCTAGCAATCAGCAGTCCTGCAAAACCTGTAATCAAATGTAATATACTCCATTAAAAACTGGTGGTTAACTTGCCATGTGCAAATTAGACAAAGGTAATGTTTACTCTCCTGTATCTCGTTTCGCCTAATAATAATGAGATATCTTATGTTTCTTTGCCTCTTCCACTGAAACTTTTAATTCCATGGACTGAATTTCATTTGGCGCGTGCATTCAGTTTGCTTTCGTCCAAACTTCGCAGAATAAACCAGGAAACGTTCAAAAATCTAATTAGCATACTACACCCTTCCCCATCTTTGCATGTGACCTCATATCAGCCCACCTGTAAAATGCAAACCAATTGTGTGTGCAGTCTGTTTGCGTGAGCAGTCAATTGCTATCTGGGACCTAAGTCGATAAGGCCCAAATACACAAGACACAAATTAACATCCCCTCAATTTGTATCTAAAATACAAGAAAACAGTAAGAGATTATACAGTTACTGACTTGACAGTGAATTTACAATTGGTTAGGGATACATCATAGCAAGTAGTTACACTGTTAAAAGCCTAACCCTCTGGTGACAATAAATACGTGCCTGCAGCTTCCTCAACAGGTTTCGTCGTTCTCATCTCTGCAGAATCTGTAATAAAGTTTAACATTAGTCATGGGATTTCATAAATAAAACAAATTCAAGAAAAATCACACTGTAATTACCAGTCTGTGGATATGTGAGATTTCCTTCATCGACCTCTCTCTCAGCATCGACCTCACTCTCTGCATCGACCTCACTTTCTGCATCGACCTCACTCTCTGCACTTGAATCGGTACACTGTAGGTTATCTAAGAAAATAAATTATATTACCTTGATGAATAATGAGATTCAAGTGCTATAGATTGCCTACATACAATGTGTGTTCCATTTTGCTAAAACACATTTGCTAGAAACAGTTCTAATTTTTAACTTAAACAACTTAAAATGGCATTACCTTCGATTTCAATCTCCTCAAGTGTTTTGCCTTGAAGGCTTCTGAGAGACCCTTTCTCCATGGCAAGCAGTAGTTTGGAGATTTTGGCCAGCTGGGTAGTAGCCTCTGGAAGTCGGTAATACTCCCGATGAACGCGAATATCGTGGCCAAGGAAGTCAGCAACCTGGTCTAACTCATGATTCTTGAGGTTCAAGATCTGTGACAAAGTTGCGACATGTTTGCGTAATTGCGTCGACCTGAGGAGCTCAGGGTTTTCCGCCCCACATTCACTCGCATAGAGCCTCAAACAGTCCTGTCCTCTGTAAGGAGTCAGACAGTGAGGTCTGGCAAACAGGAACAGGTTTTCGGCCAGAACACCACAGTCTTTTCTTTTCTCTATTAGGCACGTTATGGCCTTCACCATGTCTGGTGAAAGTAATACTGCAACTTTCCGGCCTCTTTTACCCCTTAATTCAACACGACTGAAGTGTTGACAAAGGTGAAGTTCAAATTGTGTCAGTCCAAAAGCAACATCCTTGTGCAGGGCACTTGTGTCTCTCTCCAGAAAGACATTCAGCGTCATCTTTGAAATTTCTCCCCCTCTTCTCCTGTTAAAAAGTATTACATTTGCCATGGTGGCTTTACAAAGTTTACTATATGATTTTGGTGAACTGTGGTCTTCCAAGTCCTTCAATGCTTGTTCTGTAGTCTTCTCCAGATGTCTATGAAGACGCTGAACATCTTCCGTAAAAGGAAGAGTGGAAGGCTTGTTAAAGTGGCGCTCATTCAGCGTAGTTAAAGCGGTGTGGGAGATGAGTTCAGACCACTTTGTTGCATAGAGGGTTTTGAAACTCTGGGTTGACTTTATCATGTTACTGTCTTGTGCCATCAGTGCTCTGCAATGTAAAATGTCACTGACTTTCTGCAGTGAGTGACCCAACTTTAATGCAAGGCTTGGAGTACGGTAGCAGTGCTTTTCGTCATCGTACCCAGACACTTTCTTGACAGCTTTGATGACCACATCAAAATTTGCAGGTCTCACAGCATCCTCAAGAGTATGTATTGAGAATTCCTTGCGGAGCGTAAGCAGAAGTCTTCCATTTTCCCTGAGTGTCTGGCGAATATAGTCATATTTGGTGGGATCCTGTCCATGTTTGTTAAAAAATGACTGGGCCAGCTGAAGAATAGAGAAGTCACTTCGCACAGTAGCAGTTATCTCATCATCTTTCATGACAGCTAACATCTTCCAAACACCTGGGGATATTTGCTGACACAGAGCTGACTCATACATAGAGGCCAAAGACAAGACCTTGTTTCTTCCACTCTCTGAATTGGTTTCTACTGGTTTTGAAGAACATTTTTTAACATGTCGCCACAGATCTCTTTGGAGATATAATGCCTGGCAGTACATGCAGTGAATATAGTCTTTTGCATTGTATTTTTTCTTTGCTAAGCGTCTTAGTTTTAGCGATCCAACTCCACTTGCTAAGACCTCTGAGTTATGCATGTGGTTTCCCTTGTTGCGTAGCTTTATAAGCATTTTCTGGCGCTGTTTGGACTTCTTGGGAAGACTTAAAACTTGAGCAACATCTGCATGTGTTTTCTCGTGACGTTTTAGGTGACGTGTAAACTTTGTCTGTAGTTTTCCACAAATGTAGCAATGAGTTTTATTTTTGAGAGAGGAGGATGTGTTTAAGACCTGTTCAGCCCCAGCATCAGCGCAATCGTCAACAATTATGCCTTCAGCATCAGCATTTCTTACTTTGGCAGTAACTCCTGATACTTCAAGCTGACTTGCGCTGATTGCATCTTCAGATAATGATTCTGCAGCTTCAGAAACTGACTCTCTCTCTTCCTCTACAAAACTTTCTTGGTGGTGTCTTCTCTTTTTTAAAGCAGACTTGCTGGAGGACACCTCAAAATTCTGTAATTCAAAATGTCTGCGACTGATTTTTAAAGGCTCTGCTATGCCGTCCCACGAGCTGTCTGAATCAGCTGTGGAATCGGGCACATATTCCTCTTTTGATGATGCCACCTCACTTGAACTTTGTTCTTCACAGACCTGATAATGATTAAAAAATACATTTGTATTTTGTGTACTTGGAAAGCATTTCACTGAGAATAATTCTACTAAAACACTTACCACTGGCAGGGGTTCAGTGATGTTCACCTTGTGCTTAACATAACACTTTTTGTGCCAGGACTCGTAGCAAACTAGACAGAGACAATTAAGAATTAATAAAGGAATATAGTTAATAATGTCATGGTAAGTACTCAAAAAGTAAGTGCAGCTGCAAATGGCTCATCTTGAACATATAGCAGTTACACATGGAACCGTTTTTAAAAAGTGTTCCTGTGGCATCATGTTCAAAAGATATGGATGGATGGATGGATGGACCCCCCCCGTCCATTCTCAAAAAATTACCTTTACACCTCACACCAGACCATTTCAGAGGTGAAAAGGGTCCTTTACATGCGACACATTTTTCTAAACTTGACATTTCTTCAGGGACGAGATCATGATCACAGTCCTGTTGACCAAAAAAACAATCTAATCAAATGATTTAGATTTTTTGAATTTGATCCTAACGGACACTATAAAAACCAGTGAATGGTTTGAATTCTGTTCCTCTATGAAAATGAGTAAAAGATGATTTTTTTTTGTTATTATCCCTGTTATGAATGAATGTTTTTAGAAATTAACTTAAAACTTTAAAATATAGATTTATAACTTTTTGCAATGTATAGTTCAGAGGAAAAAAGACAAATAGTGTATAAAAATCTATTCTCAACAGAGTCTGTTCTTCAACAGTACATTGTATGATAAATGTTACAAAAACAAACAAACAAAGGTACACCCACTGGGGACTTATAGAAAGGCATTGTATAGAACCATGATCATATGGTGCCAGTCAATACTACTTAATATAATTCTCATGAGTTCATACTTCTACAGTAAAGTCATTGGAGATCAAAATTACCTCTGGTATGACTGCAAAGGAACTGCACTTGTCCACGTCAGAGGCCTGACACGGTATCTCTTTGGAAGTCTAAAATGAAGGGACGAACACTCAATGAGTTTGTTTCTAATGTACAAAACTAAAAGGCCTGCTAATGTCTGAACCTTACATGGTGAGGATTACACAGGACCTGTGTGTCTCACTACTACTTAATATCATTCTCATGAGTGCATACTTCTACAGTAAAGGCATTGGAGATCAAAATTACCTCTGGTATGACTGCAAAGGAACTGCATTTGTCCACGTCAGAAGCCGGACACGGCATCTCTTTGGAAGTCTAAAATGAAGGGACGGACACTCAATGAGTTGGTTTCTAATGTACAAAACTAAAAGGCCTGCTAATGTCTGAACCTTACATGGTGAGGATTACACAGGACCTGTGTGTGTCTCACTACTACTTAATATCATTCTCATGAGTGCATACTTCTACAGTAAAGTCATTGGAGATCAAAATTACCTCTGGTATGACTGCAAAGGAACTGCATTTGTCCACGTCAGAGGCCTGACACGGCATCTCTTTGGAAGTCTAAAATGAAGGGACGAACACTCAATGAGTTTGTTTCTAATGTACAAAACTAAAAGACCTGCTAATGTCTGAACCTTACATGGTGAGGATTACACAGGACATGTGTGTCTCACTACTACTTAATATCATTCTCATGAGTGCATACTTCTACAGTAAAGTCATTGGAGATCAAAATTACCTCTGGTATGACTGCAAAGGAACTGCATTTGTCCACGTCAGAGGCCTGACACGGTATCTCTTTGGAAGTCTAAAATGAAGGGACGGACACTCAATGAGTTTGTTTCTAATGTACAAAACTAACAGACCTGCTAATGTCTGAACCTTACATGGTGAGGATTACACAGGACCTGTGTGTCTCAATACTACTTAATATCATTCTCATGAGTGCATACTTCTACAGTAAAGTCATTGGAGATCAAAATTACCTCTGGTATGGCTGCAAAGGAACTGCATTTGTCCACGTCAGAGGCCTGACACGGCATCTCTTTGGAAGTCTAAAATGAAGGGACGGACACTCAATGAGTTTGTTTCTAATGTACAAAACTAACAGACCTGCTAATGTCTGAACTTGTCAATTTGAGGATTACACAGGACCTGTGTGTCTCAATACTACTTAATATCATTCTCATGAGTGCATACTTCTACAGTAAAGTCATTGGAGATCAAAATTACCTCTGGTATGACTGCAAAGGAACTGCATTTGTCCACGTCAGAGGCCTGACACGGTATCTCTTTGGAAGTCTAAAATGAAGGGACGAACACTCAATGAGTTTGTTTCTAATGTACAAAACTAAAAGACCTGCTAATGTCTGAACCTTACATGGTGAGGATTACACAGGACCTGTGTGTCTCACTACTACTTAATATCATTCTCATGAGTGCATACTTCTACAGTAAAGTCATTGGAGATCAAAATTACCTCAGGTATGACTACAAAGGAACTGCATTTGTCCACGTCAGAGGCCTGACACGGCATCTCTTTGGAAGTCTAAAATGAAGGGACGAACACTCAATGAGTTTGTTTCTAATGTACAAAACTAACAGACCTGCTAATGTCTGAACTTGTCAATTTGAGGATTACACAGGACCTGTGTGTCTCAATACTACTTAATATTCTCATGAGTGCATACTTCTACAGTAAAGTCATTGGAGATCAAAATTACCTCTGGTATGACTGCAAAGGAACTGCATTTGTCCACGTCAGAGGCCTGACACGGTATCTCTTTGGAAGTCTAAAATGAAGGGACGGACACTCAATGAGTTTGTTTCTAATGTACAAAACTAACAGACCTGCTAATGTCTGAACCTTACATGGTGAGGATTACACAGGACATGTGTATCTCACTACTACTTAATATCATTCTCATGAGTGCATACTTCTACAGTAAAGTCATTGGAGATCAAAATTACCTCTGGTATGACTACAAAGGAACTGCATTTGTCCACGTCAGAGGCCTGACACGGCATCTCTTTGGAAGTCTAAAATGAAGGGACGGACACTCAATGAGTTTGTTTCTAATGTACAAAACTAACAGACCTGCTAATGTCTGAACTTGTCAATTTGAGGATTACACAGGACCTGTGTGTCTCAATACTACTTAATATCATTCTCATGAGTGCATACTTCTACAGTAAAGTCATTGGAGATCAAAATTACCTCTGGTATGACTGCAAAGGAACTGCATTTGTCCACGTCAGAGGCCTGACACGGTATCTCTTTGGAAGTCTAAAATGAAGGGACGAACACTCAATGAGTTTGTTTCTAATGTACAAAACTAAAAGACCTGCTAATGTCTGAACCTTACATGGTGAGGATTACACAGGACCTGTGTGTCTCACTACTACTTAATATCATTCTCATGAGTGCATACTTCTACAGTAAAGTCATTGGAGATCAAAATTACCTCAGGTATGACTACAAAGGAACTGCATTTGTCCACGTCAGAGGCCTGACACGGCATCTCTTTGGAAGTCTAAAATGAAGGGACGAACACTCAATGAGTTTGTTTCTAATGTACAAAACTAACAGACCTGCTAATGTCTGAACTTGTCAATTTGAGGATTACACAGGACCTGTGTGTCTCAATACTACTTAATATTCTCATGAGTGCATACTTCTACAGTAAAGTCATTGGAGATCAAAATTACCTCTGGTATGACTGCAAAGGAACTGCATTTGTCCACGTCAGAGGCCTGACACAGCATCTCTTTGGAAGTCTAAAATGAAGGGATGAACACTCAATGAGTTTGTTTCTAATGTACAAAACTAACAGACCTGCTAATGTCTGAACCTGACATGGATAGGATTACACAGGACCTGTGTGTTTAGACACTTCAAAATATATCTCATATTAGTTTATGTTCATAAATTTAAGGTCAACAGAAATCTATGTACTTGTCATAGTTTCTAACATTCTGAATAGGACTGAACAAGTTTAAATTGTCCAGTCTGATTAAGTCTTAGCTTGCAAAATCTGCTCTCTTAAGCACTCTATGCTACTATTTCTAACTACCTTGCTTCTCCATGGCCAGTCGGAATCACCATAATTATAAGTGATTTCTTCCCCTGGACCAATATCTTTGAGTGCAAATAAACACAGATGGGGTCTTCCATCCACTCTTGTAACTTTCATTTTGCTGTTTGGGTTCACTTCATCGTCATTTACCAGTCTCCCTAGTGATCCGTCCTCTCTGGCAGCATCAACACTAAATATCAAGTATACAATAACAATTATAGCTTGTACTGTAAGGGAAAGGACTAAGCATTTTTAGTGTTAACATGTCAGAAGAATATCCCTCCAACAATTCAAAGTATTCATCTTACAGTAAAAATTTCAATACTTGTCTGGCAATGTATTTCATGATTGAAACTAGTCTAATTGATGATGAGGTAGCAGAGTTTGCATATCTGTGTTTAAATACACATTTAGAAAGTACACCTTAACAACAGTTACATACCATAACTGTTGTCCATTGAACAGGAAATCAAACATAAAAACTTTGAGTGCGTCATGGTAAACTTTCACTCGGTTTTCTTGTTCCTTTTTAGTAATGACTTCCCCTCTGTACTCAATAAGGAAATCTCCTTTTTTCAAAGGGCCGGCAGCTGAACACACCCCGACCTAAAGACACACATGATAAGAAAAGGAGAGTAATAAACGTTAAACAATGCAGAGCTGTTAAATAGTGGCAATTGAAATTATTAACTTTTTTTGATCAGTTAATTAATTTAATTTGATGTTTTTTGTGGTTATTTAAACATTTTTTGTCAATTGAGTGGTGGAATGGCTTCTTCACTACCAAATAATTTCTATGGATTAATCCATGAACATTTTCTATTATAACTAAAGTATCTACCTAGATATACAATTAATTGTCCTCCCTAAAAAAATTAATGATCCAACATAACAGCTTCTATTTTGAGCAGCTGTTTTTGGGATCAATAAGATGTTCAATGATAATGATCATAGAACATGATCTATGCTCCTAAAGTGCAGTTTAAAAAAAAAAAAGAAACCTTTGCATAATATACTCTGGAAACTCACCTTTAAATGAATCAATATATTTGACATCAAATCCTTCCTTATCTTCACCTAAGGAGCAATAATAAGAAGCATCCTGTTTGGGATTTCTTTTAGCTCTCTGTGGCCTTGATGCTGCCATCTCCTGCAAAGATCAGATGTTAGTGACTTGAGCAACAACACATTACTGTATACAATTTGATAGACAGATAAAATATATATATATTGGGGAGAAAAAGAAAAAAAATTATAAGGAATTTAAACTAATTATTCATATATCTATCTATGTATAATCTATTCTGGTAGTTATTTCATTAATGACCTAATGTTATTGTATGTGTACATGCTGTATGAATTAAGTCAACAGTACCACGTCTCTCACTTTCTATGTACAGCAGTGTTGGGGGTAACCTAAAATACTTAATTACAAAACATGCCCTGTCTGGTGGCTGTTAAACCTGATCACCACACTGATGATTTTTAAGCAGCGCAAAAGTTTGGCATATTAAACGTGACGTCACTTTAACATGGCGCTCACGTGGGCAGATAGGGAAAGCGGCATTACGTCTCTATATTTATGCTACCACTAACAACGGCACAAAACAAATAAAACACCTCACACAAAGTGTACCTTTGATGCCTAAAAGTCATTCTAATGCATGTGCAGCGGACTGGTCTTTAAAGCATGGTGCTTTTAAACTCTGCTACACTGACTAGCATGCTTGCTAATAACAACGAGCTAAGCTGTCGCAAATCAGATGTTTCGGTCCGAACATCATCAAGTAGCCTATGCCATTTTGCTTAATTACATGACAATATGTATATAAATGCTATGTGTAAGGGGTTTTGTATGGGTCTTACCGTATGTATCCTCCACACCGGCAGCAGGATGAAGCGTGCTCAACAAACATTTCACGGCTCACACCTGAATTTACAGGGCTGTACCAAGTTGATGGAAGAGGAGGGGGTGTGAGAAATGGACGAGAATTCCTTTTTTTCTAAAGAGCAAATTGATTTATTCAAGAACAAGAAAAAAATGCGTTTGAGTGCTATTTTGTTACTTTCATTCAACCTTTCAAAGTAAATAGTTTATCATACATTTTGATTTTATTAGAGGCAACAGTCAAATGGTATCTCCCACCAGCATTATCCATCACTGTCCAAAGGCAGACTCCAGTGCTTATATATGAAGTAAGATAAAGTTACATTAGGGAAAATCAGACAGAATTTAAACACTTTTCATGACAAGATCCTTTCTAAAAAATATGATATACACTGTACATGAAAGGTATAAATAAATATATTAATATAATCATTTAAAACCTTGCCAAGATTTTGGCATGGCTCAATATAAGTGACTATAGACTACCATTTTAAAAAGGGAGTCAACACCAAAGCATCCAATTTACAAAGTCATTTATTTGGGAAAGATATTTAAAATAAAAAATAAAACCCCTGAAAAAACAAAAGGATGTGGAGGCCCAGTGAAACAGAACAAATGGTCTGTTGTCACTAGAGCATTAGTAGAAGGTCTTGAGCAGTTTAGTACACGTGCTACTTGAGTGACTGCAGAAAGTAGAGGCACTGGAACGCCTTTCTAGGGGGGGGGCTTTGCAGCGTTATCTCTAGCCTTGAGGGACGCCCTGATGCAGCTACACATATCTGAGCTCACAAACCCTGGTGTGTGTGTTACGCTATTTTACACAAATGCCTAAAACTGGACAATTTATTTAATTAACTTGATTTGTTATGCATTTCAACATAATTATGGAGGTGGCTGAACGATGATTCCGATAAACAAAAATTGAAATCCCACAGACAGAAATGTATCCCTGCTAAATTCATCCCTGCTGAAGTTGTTCATCTACATTGCTTCTAAAATACAAAGATGGGAATGAAAGTAGGGTTAGAGAACAAAACCCGCTAAGAACCAAATGTGGGTACATTTTTTGATTTGGAGTGTACATTTCAGAACCCCACAGACACCCTTTTCAGTCTGTGGCTACAGTTTCCTTTTTGGCGCATTTGCCCTGATGAAATGGGGCGTTTCTGCCACTGTGAGCAAAATACTGGGAGGAGATGATGTAAATTATTTCCTTTAGTCGCACAGTGCAATCGACCAAGCCGGATGTTTACAGTCTTTAATTTTGCGTCTTTATTTAACACTTTTGAAAAGGACGTGCAAATCCACCTGCACGGAAGATCACTTCTTTTATTGTGGTGAGGAGGACAGATGTAGTGATGGGCAAAGCAGTTCTTTAGAAGGTACTGAATCACTAAAATCAGTTCATCAAAAAGATTTGTTCACAAGATTTGTTCACCCAATAATTTAGTGCTTAGCAGAGCCCTGGCTGCGTACTGCGTAATGCCTCCCTTTGAACTGATACAAGGAGGAAGGATTCATGAATGTGAGACGCACATGTATTACTCACCAAATGTACACATTTTCTTCTGTGATCTTTATTAATATAGTTTATATTCTAATAGCATGAAGCAGAAATGACCTCATTCATATGAAATTAGACGTTACAGAGCTGATATGGCGCAGCTCGGCTCATGACTGGTGCGCATGGTTCATTCACAGTGTCTCAGTACACTCACAGGAGCACACACAGGCCATGGCCACCTCCCCTTAGACCAAACCCCAGTCCAGCTGGAGCCAGTGCACTGGAACAGGGAACACATTTAAACCCATTCCACTAATCAAACACAGTCGCCAGTATCATTATTCTGAAAAAAAGCAGCACTGAAATCACAAAGAATGAATGTTAGGCCCACAGTATCCCGCAAGATGTTTACAGGTACCTGTACATCACTACCAACCAATGACACATAGCTGTCAGACACAAAAGCAAGAAAATCAGGCTCCTCCAAATTGCATCCATCTCAGGCCCAACCTGCTCACAAGGATATGCATCACATGGTATAACACAGGGTGAAGCAACACATGAACTTGAAAGATTATTTCCCTTAACAGTAGCAGTAAATGCTATAGGCTTAGCATGCACGCTTTTGCCACTGAACTTAACAGGGCATTCACAGTTCCAATGACCCCTACCTTTACATTAGTGAGAGATCTTACTGGGATCAACTGTACTGGCTGTGCACAGACCACTCTGGCTTACCATGAAGTGGACTGGCTCCTTCACCCCACTGTTCACCTGCTGGATGAAACCCACTACGTTTGCCTCCATTTCTCCACAAGCCCTACACTCATGGTCACCACAGTGGATCAACATGTACTAATCTGCTCAAGCAGTAGCCTCCACTACTGTCTTAACTTTATGTGCATTTTTAAGTTTTTAAGCTGCTCTAGAACAATCAGATCATACTATACAATGTATCATATGTGCCAACGTCCAGTGAAATACACCAATGGTTAAAATGAGTAAGACGAGTTGTGAGGCCTGAGGCAGTGGCGTGCAAACAGGTACTGACTATGGTAAATGGTAAATGGACTGTACTTATATAGCGCCTTTCTAGTCTTCTGACCACTCAAAGCGCTTTACAGGACATATCTCATTCACCCATTCACACACATTCATACACTGATGGCATTGGCTGCCATGCAAGGTGCCAATTGCTCATCAGTTTGAGGAGCTAACCATTCATACACATTCACACACCGATGGCACAGCCTTCGGGAGCAATTTGGGGTTCAGTATCTTGCCCAAGGACACTTCGACATGCAGACTGGAGGGGATCGAACCAGGGATCGAACCGCCGATCATCTGATTAGTGGACGACCCGCTCTACCTCCAAGCCACAGCCGCCCCTATCACCTACTTAGCTAAGGAGGCTGTTCCTAATGTGGCCCAGGACCCATGGTTGTTTACTCTACTGTAAGAATGTGGATACATATGGCTTAGACTGGCTTCCAAATGTGGTTTGAGTGATCAAATCACTATGTGCATTCAAGACACATTAAGTGTGTCCACACCTGTATTTAAAGCTGTCCACTTGTGATTCTGTCACAAAAAATGAATGTTAACACCAGGTCCAAACAGAGGCTTTGGGTTTCAATTCTTATGATGAGCTTACAAGCTTAAAGCCTGGTTTATACTTCTGCGTAGGTTACGGTGCGATTCACTCCCAGGGCGGCGACTGTCACTATAGTTGACAGTCCCCTGCATTTACAAATAGCGGGGCTCGCCGTGCAAAACGAACCAATCACAGCGCTTCGCCTCAACACAACGGCGTAGGTGAAGACTGACACCTATGACGTAGAATACAGTGTTGATTTGACGCAGAAGTATAAACCAGGCTTTAACCTGTAACTTGAGCTTTAGCCTTTAGCTTTAGCTGTAAAATCCCCTTGAGAGAGGTTAAAAAGGTTAGATTTAGGCATATAACTTCTTGGTTAAGGTTAGACAGAAGGTTGGGTTTAGGCACCCGACTAACCTTTATAAAATCTCCAGTTTTTTAGCATAGAGAGTAATCACATTGCCAACTCATCCCGTGTAAATAGCCACATGTGAATTACAAGGACAGTGTATGAATTATCAGGACCTTCCGGCAGACAACCAATCAGAGGCTCAGAATAATACACAGTGTGTGGATATTCATGAGGTCCTGCTATTTCACAACCGGCCATAGGGGGCACTGTGGTGATACACAGATTATACACAAAATCAGGTTTATGTGTATTAAATGGTCATCTGTGTTTTTTTGCATTGTTAGGGTCAGTGGACCAATAGAAACACTTCTACATCTTTAGAATTTCTTCAAAATTAGCAGGACACTGCTCCTGTCCTGTTAATACAAAATGTCCTTCCAGTGTGGTGTGTACTCTGACCAAATGTCCTGCTAATACACATTTACCAACGCACACACACACACACACACACACACACACACACACTGACATCATGTGTTTTGGTTCAGGTTTATGGAGACGAGGTGAATGCCTGCATAACCCAGACATGGACGTGATAAAGTAGCATCACAGGATCAGACATAACAACATATCTGTGCACGTTTATGAATAACATCTACAATGTGATCTTTGTGTCCACGTGTCTTGAAATTCTCTGTTCAAGCTTTTGTGTGTTTTTCCACAGCGAGGAGGAATCCCTTCACTGCAGAATTCAAGCCCTCATGTTTTGTTTCCTTGTGTATGTTGCCTGTAAACTGACTTCAGACATGTTAGAATGAATATGCACTGACAGACAATGTGGCTGAAGAGGTGTTGGTTGGACTCTTGAACAATGAGCCAGCAGCAGGGTTGTTGAACAGACAGATGTGATTGGATAAACAGCTCAAGGGAGAAACCCGAGGTGGTAAAACCTGGATGTGTCATCACCTGCCGCATTCCTCACACGGACACCCCGCAATTAGAAACAAACTTACCTGTTCTTAACAAACTCATCTGTGCAACTTACATACCGGCACGTCCACACAATACACAGCCGAGTCACATTTTTGTGTGTATGTAGACGCATACACACAAAAAAACACACACGTGCAAACATGCACTGCTAACAGTTACACACACTGTGCATACTGTGCACACACACACACACACACACACACACACACACACACACACTCACACACACACACACACACACACACACACACACACACACACTCCATGCAGGCTCACATCGTGTCCACATCAACAGTAGTACTATCACACAGTTAGGAGCAACACCAAACAGCATTCCACAGCCGTTAGCCTGCAGGGATTGACTTTTTCAACGCCAGACAATGAAACCTTGTTTCTCTCTCTCTCTCACCCACACACTGATGCACTTATTCACTTAAACACACTTTAACTCTCTGCTTCTTCAGTCTCTCCCTGACACGCCCACACACACACACACACACGCACACAAACAGATCTGTAGAAAAGGAGAAGGTACATGAAGAGCAAAATAGTTTAGTAGACCAGTTTAGCTTGGACTACGAGTGCAGCCTGTGCTAAGACAGAGCGGAGTGACCAGAGCTCAGGTATTCTTCCGATCCAGCTGTCAGCACTAACAGCAACTCTCCAGGAACAAAACTTTGCCAAACATAGTCAGTCCTCAGTTTTAGTTTCTTTCTAAACTCACTTCCTCATCTATCATGAGGAAGTTATGAGAGAACAAGTGCAACCACGCGGCCTGCATAAAGACTGGATACATTACATTTCACAACACATGCTGATGAAAGCTTCATCTCTACAGTCTCATTTTGTGTCACTCAGCAGGTAGTAAATATGGGAGCAGTAAGTGTGTGTGGTGTCTGTCCTCTCGCAGTGCAGGCAGTGTTACCTCTCAGAGCGTCTCCGTTGGACACATCACAAGAAATGAAGGTACAGTTGCCCTCTCCAAACTCAGCATCCAGCTGTGCTTTGCACTCTTCACCGCTGGTCTTGTTCAGGTCGACCACGGCCACCTGAACAGAACTCTGTTAGTGAGTTAGTTGTTTTTTTTAAATGCACACCCACACAGAAAGACTTACTTTGTATAAAGGGCTCTGCTTGCATGTTATCAGGTCATGGTGTCATTTGCGGTTTGACAGGTGTGGCTTGCACAGCTCGGTCAGCGGTGGACTCAAATAGGGAACAAAAGTAAGACTAATGACGTGTTTATCTTAGCCTCATTTCACGGGGTGTGAAAGAAGGAACCTTTCTCAGAAGCCTTGCCTTTGAAATGCATCTTAGTGTGACAGTGTGTCACTGGTTTAAAAAACAGTTATCATCAAAACATTTACACTGTACTTTTACTAGACCTGTTAACACTGGCATGTTTACAAAAATCAGGAAGACAGCAGTGGAAGTGACAACACACGATTACTAAAGAAAGCATATGTAATGTAGCAGTGACATGTTAAACGGAGAAGCAGTGTTGGTGCCATCAGTCCACTCAAGTTGAATCAGTAGAAGCACAGCAGACATGCACACAGTAATCTGACAGGTCAAAGCAGTGAGGACAAAACAGGTTGTGTTTGCACAGTACAGATAAAGTCAAGTCAGCTGTGCGGGAGTTTAAGCTGGTAATGCACGGGTGACTCAGTTGTGTTCTGTCAAGTGTTTGACAGAAAAAAAGTTTAGTTCTGCATTTGAAATGTCTCCATGACAACTGTCAAACTCAAAGTTATGGACCTAAAGCAGTGAAGGCAGACCGAGCTGTACTGACCTTGGCTGAGCTCTGCAGTAGTGACTGGACCACGGCTCTCCCGATGCCCTGAGCCCCCCCGGTCACCAGAGCCACCTTCCCATTGAGAGACATGATCCCAGCGCAGCAGCAAAGCCCGTTACACTCCGTCTTCTTCCTTCTGTCACACACTTAATGTTTCCTCTGCTTATCTGCTCTTCTTCTTCTTCCTCTCTCTCCTTTCTGTTTTTCCTCTGTGTCTTTCTGTCCTCCTCTGTGTGCTGTATGCATGTATCTGCTCTGCCTGCAACACAACCAGAGGCTTTCTCACCCTTGTGTGTGTGTTTTCACTCTCTTAGCTGGGCTGGCTGTCTTCCCTCCCTCCCTCCCTCCCTCTCAGCTTATCAGTCTATACAAACACAGCATGAGAGCGAGAGAGAGAGAGAGAGAGAGAGAGAGAGAGAGAGAGAGAGAGAGAGAGAGAGAGAGAGAGAGGGGGGGAGAGGAAGGTTAAGTAAACTCCGTAGGATAATAATTACAGGTTTAATGCAGCTTGTTGTACCTGCCCTCATGCCCCCCCCCCCTTACTTTACACATCCTCCCCCACACTCTCTCCCTCCTCCTACTCCTGTTTCATCTGTACACCTGAGCTCTCCACACACACACACACACACACGCACACACACACACGCACACACACACACACACACACACACACACACACGCACACACACACACATACACACACACACACACACACTAATGTTTGTAGAAGAATCTGTATTTCTTGATGTAAAACAAACAAACTTTAATAACCGTTAAGAAGCTCAAGTCAATCTCACATTCTTCTCTTCACTGCTGCCATGTTCACCTATTGTGTGTCTTGTCTGTGTAATTGCTGTTACACAACATGCTATGCTGTTCAGTGATACATTACACAGAGGTTCAGGTCTCTGCATGTTGATGCTCACACCGCACTGAAATGAATGGAAACCAGAAGCTGCTAACTGCTAACCAAACATGTAAACATACCGGTTTGATCCGTGTTATATAAGACCTCAGTGATTTTCACTCAACGTCTGTGTGCTGATGTGTTCCTCCTCAGAAACATTACTGAATACATCCTGAAAGTTTTTATATATAGACAGATTCAGATTCAGGAACATCCCTACACTACCCTCCTCCTGCTTCCTTTACACCCTTCCTTCCCTCGTCCTCCTTATCTTACATCCTTCCTCCGTTTTTAAACAAGAATCTGGAGATGTCACCCTTTACATTTCTGCCATCTCTCAGGACCTGAAGTGGCTCTGTTGATAAAAAAAAAAAAAGGTCCAGCAGAGGATGTACTTTCAGCACCACAGCCTGGATTGATGGGAAGAAGCTGCAACAGAACCAGACTGTAAACATGTTTAGTTCTGCTCGGAGGTTGGACATTTTAACATGTCACTTTTATAAGTTTTCCCTATATGTACTATATTTTAGCATTTGCCATTATGCTCTACATTAAACTACACACCTGTTATTTGCTGAATGCCTTCCATCTCTCCTTGTTAACAGCAGTAGGTCTTGCGCTCATAATTCATAGTAATAATTGACACGATGGGTCCTTGATTTCAGACAAAGGCAGGATTCTTGCAAGCAATGGCCTTCGTTTGTTCAATTCAATTTAGTTTAATTCATATACTGCCAAATCATAACAGAAGTTATCTCATATAAAGCAGGTCTAGACTGTACTCTTTGTAATATTACATACACAAGCACTTGGCGACAGTGGCAAGGAAAAACTTTATTTATGAGACAGAAACCTCGAGCAGAACCTGGATCATGGTGGACTGCTATCTGCTGTGACCAGTTATGTTAACCCTTGTGTTGCCCTATACAACACTATAACACTATAGGTTGTTTTGGGGTTTTCTTTATGTATTTTCTCTTTTTTTCAAGGGTTATTCATTTGCTCATCTGGGACTTGATGTACGTCTTAGTCCTAGTGCTGTCTTACTACTACTACTACTACTAGTACAATTAGCACACACACTACGTTGTCACCACAGTTGCCGCAGTCACAGGGTTTCTTCGTTCGCGCACCTTGGACAGTAGACGAGCGCGCAGCCTTTCCCGGACGGCCTTCACATCAGCCGCGGACGCGTCAGTGTGCGGGAGATGATCCCTCCTTTCGATCAGCGGAGTCACGAGCGACTTTCCCAGCTGCTCGAGAAACACCCTCCTCTTGTTCCGCCTGCCAGGCATCCAGCCAAGATTGATCGCGGTCATCCTCCTGTGGCTGTACGTCCCGATCACCTTATAAGTTGTCGACTCCTCCTTTGTTGCGGTTGTAGTCCAGGACGACGGTAGGCTTCCTGTCCCGTCGGTCACTGAGGTTCCATGTGGCGCGTGCTCATGAGCAACACGTTTTTTTGTTTTTCTTGACCAGGTAGGACACCAGGGCGGTGCTGTGCGAGAACACGAACTCGGACGACAGGACCTCCCTTTGGTCGCGAGCAGTGCGGCCGGTAGCTCGGGTTTGTTCTTTCGAACCGTGCCGACCATGGTGATGTTCCTCTCCAGCAGCCAATGCGCGAGCTCGTACGACGTGAAGAAATTGTCGCACGTGACGTTGCGACCCCCCAGTCCCTCGGTCACGACGAGCACAACATGCATGTCCTGGTTCTTCTCCGGACCGCGACCGTCTGTCGATTTCCCTGCGTAAACTTGCATCTTCCAAGTGTAGTTGGATTTGGTGTCGCAGGCGACCCAAAACTTGATCCCATATATTGCTTGCTGGGCATGTACTGTCGGAAAGGACAACATCCTTTTTTTTTTTGGTGTTGTTGGTGGTGGTAGGGAGAGAGAGAGAGAGAGAAAGAGAGAGAGAGAGAGAGAGAGAGAGAGAGAGATTATGATTAAATTGTCTGTGGCATCCTCCTGTCCCCTGACAGCTGAGTTGAGCCCACGCGAGGGCGGTGTGAGGGCCAATTGGGAACTGCACAAAAAATATGCTGAAAGCATCAATGAGATATGTAATCGAGGGGATGTGATGACTTGGAACAATAACAGTGACAGACATTGGGACAAAAAAAAATCTATTATGAAGTCTATCTGAAATGTATTCGCAGATGGCGAGCTAAACGCTACGGTCGCCCCTTCAGGAAAGTTGAGTCGAGTATCCTCCGGCGTGAGGGCCAATTGGGAACTGCGCACAGAACATGCTGAAAGCATCAATGTGATACGTAATCGAGGGGATGTGATGACTTGGAACAATAACGGTCTATCTGAAATGTATTCGCAGACGGCGAGCTGAACGCGACGGTCGCTCAAAGCCGAGTCGAGGCCCCATCGGGTCTTCTGACCCGGGCGAGGGCGGCGCGAGGGCTGAACACGACGGTCACTCCTTCGGAAAGATGAGCCCCTGTTGGGTCAATGTGACCCCCGCGAGGACAATGGGAGGGTTAAAGCGCTAAAGAGCAACTTTTCGCTAGTTTAATCTACAGCAATGCATCATGGTCTATAAGGTCATTATATTCATCACTGTCCAGTCAGAACTACATCTATCTACTATCTCTCAAATGTCTCAAATCTCTCAAACTTGTCATGAAACACAGCCTGTTTTCATGTCATCTCAGTTTTTTGTTAAAACGTATTTATTTTCAATAATAGTTTATTTTTGAGAGTTTTCTCAACCAATAAAGAGATTTTCTTCAGTAACAGGAAGTGTATGAAAGTAATGTGAACAGTAACTGTCTTAGCTGTCAGATGAATGTGTTGATGTAGAGGAGCTACAATATTGCCTCTGAGATTGATGGAGTAGAAGCTGAAATGGAATGAAAATACTCAAGACAATTTCAAATACCTTCAATTTGTACACTTTGAGTAAAAGCATAGTCACATTCCACCAATGCTAGCTCGTAAATGAAAGACCATGCGAGCAGAGGCCGAAGCTTCATGAATCAGCTTACAACCACTGATTCCAAAAAAAAATTCCTGCGCTGTGTAAGATGTATATTTAGCCCACAGGACAGGACCTCCATGATGAAAAACAATTTAAAATGTGGACTCTTCAGAACAGGACACTGTTCTGCTTCCCGTCAGTCCGGCTCAGATGAGCTCTGTCCAGAGAAGTCTGCAGAGTGTTCCTCAGTAATATCCTTTATACAGTCGTGTGTTTTTATTGTGACGCTGCCTGAGGGGTGACCTTACCCCTGACATGCAGAGATTTCTCTGAAACCTTTCATGATATTCTGGAATTAATAAATTCATTCAAACTGTGTGCTGACAAACGTTTACGAGTGTTGGACTATTTGCACTTTGAACCTCACTCCATCTGTTCTTGTGCGCAACTGAGCCTTTCGAAGATGCCCAATCATGATACTATCACCTGTAACCAATGAACCAATGACAGAAGTGTTTCAGAAAAAAAAAATCTAATTTATCAGTTTTAAATATCTCATCTTTCTGCTGTATAAACTGAATGTAGATCAGAAACGATTTAGAAATCATTGCAGTTTGCTTTTTTACCACAGCGTTCCAACTTTTTGAAAACAAACCTGTGCCTCAGTCATGCTAGCTCTCCCTGAGCTTTAATGTCAAGACCGGCATCGAGCAAGGACCTCTACTTTCACCATTCACTGTTCCTTCTGCCAGTTGACTGGATCATGATGGAAACAAGTGAGAGAAAAGAAATGGATCCAGTGGACAATATGGGAGCAGCTGGCTGACTTGACTTCACAGCTCGCATACAAATACTAGAGAAGAAATATTTGTCTTACACCTAATGCAGCAAAGACACGATGAAGATCCTGATATGTTGTAAAATGCAGAGAAAGAGGCAGAAAGGGAGTTTGTGAGAATTAACAGAAACAGTCAGGTGGTGGCTGAAGGCTGATTGAGGTCAGAAGTGAAGGAAGGCAAGCAGATCAGAGGATTCACTGGCAGAACAAAAGAGAGACATACTAGAGAAGTGCACACAGGGGAAAACTTGAATGACAAACAACACCACAAAGCACGAGAAAAGTAGTGCAGAGGTTGCAGTCATCAGAGAAGAGTAACACTAGAAGACTAACACTAGATTGAGCCGTTGTTAACAGCTGCAACAGGGAACTGGATAATCAGACACTGGAGTGTTGTCTTGACCAGGCTTTATGGCAGAACTGACTGCTGGATGAAAGACAGGTGCGCATTGTTGCTGATACCGGCACAGCCAGCCAACGCCCTCTGCCACAGTGCTAGAGAGAGAAGCAAAACGAAGGGAGGAGGAGGCACAGAGAAAAACCAAACAGCCAAACCAAGACAGATCCACGCCAAAACCAGCAACCATATCCTCACCACACTGCCCAAGGGCAAGTAGAAGTGTTCTCACCAAGGCAGAGGGACACAACACGACACGACATAAAAAGCAGGATCAGTAAGTGGTTGCTGTAACCCCACAAACAAGCTGGATGTAGTTACAATGTGTGCTCATTAGCCTTGGAAGTCACTGCTGTAGCATTAAGCCAGTTAGCTGGACTTGCTAACCTTTTTCCAGCTTAGTTAATGAGCATAAACCAAGTGGCAACCCACATGGCTGTGAAGTGAAGCCAACGCTGAAGTGCTAAAAACTACAGTTCCTCAAATGGCCACTTGAGGCTGGCTCCAGAAGCGACAGCCTGGTACAAAAAACAGTTTTGGTCTCTACAGCTAATTTCCACAAACTCACCTGCTGAAATTATATTAAGGCTTGGCCACTTTCATTGACAGGTGGGTGCCATCACAGGCTTCTCGGGCCCGCCTCAGCTCATTTTAATTTTAATTTTAGTTTTAATTTTACTTTATTAATCACATTTTGACATGTGAAATTATTATTACCCATCCAGTTGGCACCTGTCGGAACACACATGCACATGCACAGGATCACACACATAACACACATGCCTACACACAGACTGGAGTGGTGGGCAATGATTCCCACTGCAGATTTTGGGGGGTATGGTGCCTTGCTCAAGGCCTCACTGGAGCGATACTGAACTCTCATACTTCATTTTTAGTGCATTAACAACAAACCATCATCAGCCACTGAGCTGTCAGTTCACCTTACCAGCTGTCAGTTCACCGTTCCAATCTTTGAGCAGTGAGAGCGGGGATCCACTCTACCACTGAGCCACGGCCGCCCCCAGCTCCACCAGCTCCACGTCTTTGACCATCACCAGGCGGAAGAGGAGGCAGCCAGAGCCACCACAAAGAGCTTGACAACAGAGTGTTGATGATGTCACAGAGACTACGTTCATATTTATACTGTCTATATGGGATAAACCCAAAGTTTCATCATTCCTCACACTCTGGCTCTTGGTTCTATTGTGTTAAGTCATGTCCAGTCTGATTCATCAAAGGCCTGCTGCATCCAGCGTATCTCTGATTGTGTGACTAAGAGACAGGAGAGGACAGACAGATAGTCGACATTAAGAAGTGGCTACCAGGTTTATTGTAATCCAATAGAATTTAATTTGAACAATGTAAAATATGCACATCTTATTTTACAAAAAATAGTGTGTGTGCTCTCAACTCTGTACTCAACAAACACACGAGGGGTTCGTCTCCGTTTTCATGAACATTATGTCAACATACAGTATATAATTCACTTTGTCGTGTTGTGTTTTGACAGATATGTGACTCAGAGGACTTCCAACAACAGGGGTGTGTGTGACGTGACATTTTGGTTACAGAACACAGTTCAGCTGGCTTCAGCCAGGCTTCCCATGACACTGCAGTGAGACTTGTGATATGAAAACAATTGAACAAAATATTCTCCATAAAGTCGTTTTGACCACGTTTGAAGCACAATGCGAATATAAATACAAAGCAAACAACAAATTCATGGCTCAGATTAGACATTGTGAAATGTTTTTATATATCTTCTACATACAGCATATTAAAAACTCCGTGGGGCAAATGGCAGTGGAAATCCAGTGAATATCAGCGCATGGCGTCATCGCCAGAATGAAATCTCTGTGTGAAAGCAGCATTGAAGGCATGTTCTGTGTAACACTGTGACTCTTCTGGCTCATGCCTTTTTCTTTCAACAGCTACAAAAAGAACACGTGGACCTCGGGACAAAAAGCACAATGTCAGCACACAGTGTTATGACTGATACAATAATAATTCAAGTTTTTAAATCTTTTAAAACTTTTCTTTTTGTATAAAAGTATTCATCTTTGACCAACCATAGAAATGTACATCTAGTATAGCAAAAACCACGAGGCCTTTACCTTTATTTAGGGAATGTATAGCAAATGGCACCATTTAGAACTTCACAAGTTCCTCTTGAACACAGGTGTATGTTTGAGGTGGCGTTCTGTGTCAGTCTCGACGGCTGTTCTCTGCCCAACACACTGACAGAGGACCCCGGTTGCAGCCACACTGCTGCACGTGTCGCACTGATCAGACTGATTGGGGGTTTAGGGTTTTTCATCGTAAACAGGTGCAACGAAACCAGGAGCAGTCAAATGCGGTCTGAACATACCCACACAGTCCTGAGGCAACGTGAGCGACACCACCTGCCTGAGTGAACCACAGGAGTGGAGGAGCTTTACAGGAGCTTTACAGGAGCTTTACAGGAGGGTTACAGGGTGTAAGAACTGTGCCTCACTGGAGTGATACTGAACTCTCATACTTCATTTTTAGTGCATTAACAACAAACCATCATCAGCCACTGATCTGCAGTCATTTCACACATAGAAAAAAAAGCTTAAACCTGCTGCTTAAGATATTTGCATTGCTGTTGCAGTAATGAAGTCCAGACTTTTCAAAATAAAGTACAGTGAAAAAAGAAAAAAAGCATACAGAATCTGCTTGATTGACCGAATATGAACACAGCTACAAAAAGTGAAAGATGATGAAGTTTAACTGGAATTCTAAAGAACGCAGTGTTAAACAATATTACATGGACTGTCTGACTAACTGGAGAAAGTACTGTCCTGTATAATTCAAATCAAATGAATGGCTGCTATATTTACTATCTAATCAATGAACAGGCTGTTAAATGTGAAACATCTCCATGCAGTTTTTCGATGCAGTCCTTGGTAGCAGCTTGGCAGCAGAAATGTCCTGACGAAATGGGAACAACAAGGAGTTGTTTTCATTAGAGGCATGCTAATATTTCTGGGGAGTGGTGTAAATATAACACACGACGAGTACACAGCAAGGCCTCATGTTAACATGTTAACATCCTTCCAGGAAACACTGGAAGCTGAACTTGGAGAACACTGCAGCCTTTCAATAAGCTGGCCTGTTACTCATTTCACTCTTACAGGTAACTCCTGTATGTTTTAGTCCGTTCAGGAGAAATCTGTGATGATTTACAGAAATGTCAACCATTTCTCAAAAGAATGCCGTACGAGGGAAATTAAACTTGTGTGGTTTGGATGAGCCGTCACAGTAAACATTGTGTCTGCTATGCTGCAAGATAACACACATCGGTCTTTGTGGCCGATGTGTGTTATCTTGCAAAGATGTAAATGTAACTTCTGAAAACATCAGTTATGGTGTAAAGAGGATGTGAAATAGAAGAACATGCAAAAACACCAGTGAACTGTGTGTGTCCATTTAGAATGCACCCTAAATGAGTTTAGTCTTAGATTGGCTCCATCACCACGAACTGGAAACAATGGTCAGTTATTGGAGGATACGGGTTTATGAGGACATGGAAGCTCCTGTGCAGCCGGCTGCACACAGAGCACAAAGCAGCCACAAGGCTCACACAGATCCTGGGTCAGGGTCAACTGAAACTGCAAAGGGAAACAACTCATGACATGTGCATTTTTGCTGTCACACAGCAGGAAATGGACACACAGTAGCCGTGTTTCTGCAAATTTGAGCCCAGAAGTTGTGTGTGTTCAGTATTTTAGATGTTTGAGTGTGATTGTCGTTTGGAGACAGCGATAACTTTCCCTATGGAATGTAAATAGACTTGCAGAGGCCTGAAACAGAGACCATCACTGTGAGAGCTTCACGTCTGCAGGTTGATTTCATATCGAAGAACATTCTTGACATTCTAAATAAAAAATAGGGGGGGGGAGCAGCATAGCAGGCAAGCCTATGCCTGCTCAGGAAGGTGTCATGAGTCCATACACCAAGTTTTGTGTCGATACATCAATGCATGGCAGAGATATTGGCTTACTTCCACCAAGTTTCGTGTAAATCGGTATCATAAGCTTGTTTTTGACTAAATTAAACTAATTAAAAAAGATTTGTATGCATGTATTACACAGTCCTTTAGCAAATGTACTGGGATGTCTGAGAGTATCAGTCAACACTGGAATTAAGATTAAAGTCCAAAGAAATATGAAGATATGAGCAAAAATGCATTTTTGCTACTTATAGCGCCCCCCAAAGGTCAAAGGTCACCAAAGAAGTCGTAATGAGTCTGTGTTAGAAGTTTGAAGTCAAAACATCAAACGGTTGGCGAGATATGGCCTCACTTCCTGTTTGGCGGCGTCGCCGCTGAGTTTGATTGGCTGCTACGGGCAAACGGAAGCGAAATTAAAAAATCCACACGATAACTTTTGTGCGCCTTGGTCTGAAGATTCTATGTGTCAAGTCCCGTGGAAATCGGACAATCTGCATGACCTGAAATGCTTCTTGAAGGTTTTTGATAAAATTCAAAATGGCGGAAAATCCAATATGGCGCAAATTGACGTCACAGGGTTCGTTGAACTCGTCTTGATCCAAGGATTACAACGGTACCTCATTTGTGAAATTTGGACCAACGGGTCCAAAGTTATGAAGCTACGCTGCTAGGCCCCCAAATAAAGACTACAGCATGCTTTGAGAAATGTTTGGCAGGACATTAACTGTAATCTAATCTAAAGTTAACTCATGTGCAGTCACTAGAAAGACAACGCCTCCACAATCAGTCTGTCTCTGCTGATGTTAACAACTGACAGGAATTTAAATAGCTAAACACAACGGGACTCCAGTGAATAGAGTCCTCCAGGGTCAAAGTTTCATCAAGCAACAATAATAGATACCACGTTCTTTTCAGATTTACTAATTACAATAGCTGACTAATAATAAATAATGATAATAATAAAGAGACAAGGCATCAGTCACACATCACTTCCTCCTACACTTCCTTTTTTACTGCGCACACCATCCCTCACTTTCCACAATAGCACTGCATGTGAAACATAATGCCTGCTTTGTTTCCTCCAGCTCTGGGTTCACTCCAAAATGTAAATTGCTAATGCAAAATAGCTGCATATGAATGTAATTAGCAGGAGACGGGCTGCTCAGAAACAGAAAAACAATGAGCTGTACTTCTCTCTTATCGTCTCAGTTTGTTTGAAGAGATTTCCACACGAAACAACATTAATGTGTAGAGTTAAGAGCCTGAACGTCACAGCGGCTCATCAGAGTTTCGTGGACAAAAACACAAAGTGGTTTCGAGTTGAATTGCTGTCTGTGCTTTGGATATAAAAGTGTTGAACCTTCAGGCTGAAAGTGTGAGCGTGTGTCATGGTGAAGTATCACAGGAAATGTAGCATGAGTCATAGTGTCAACGAGGAATCAGCGTAAAATACAGTCGGCTCTGTGGACTGTGTGGGTGGAGGGTGGAGGGTGGAGGGTGGGGGACAAAAACACAACATTGGCAGCCGAGCTGTAAGACACGAATAGGTGAAACAGTGTGTAATTTGTGTGTGTGTGTGTGAGTTGTCCTCTCCGTCTTCAGTCTGTTCATCGTTACAGCAGCATTGATTGATCAAAGCCGTGATTGCATGATTGCAGTCTTTGATCATGGGCCATTTTTAGAATGAAATTCCTCTGTACTTGTTGTTTTCCCACATCTGGAGCTCTTTATCTGTCCACTGTGTGTGAACAGAGGAGAGGACTGTGTGTTTTCTGTCTGTGTCACAGTGTTTAAAGGATTGAAAAGCCCCAGGTCAGGGCGGATGTCTCACAGTAACAGTTTCAGGGAAGGAGAACACAGCACGAGGAACTGAACTACACTCGCAACCTGCTGTGAGTTGAAATGGCATCTTCAGTACGTCTTTGTGCTTTTAAAGGGATACGATACATCATTTAAAAAAAAACGTTGACTTCATTGATTGATTTGCCTGGCTACCATCAGAAAAGTGAGGATGGTGATTGATCGGTCACTTTAACAACAGAGCACATTCATGCTCGAGCAACTGGTTGAAGTGTAACGTCATTATCTTAGAAGCCGGCAGGTCCATGTGCCATGACATCTGCTCAGGACAAACTCTTATCTCTCATGTTGAGTGAAACTTGTGTCATACACTCATCTCAAAAGTATAAATGACGGTGCCGCCTGTCATGGGTGGTGTTTTGACACATGGGTTGTGTAAGCATTAATAGTACACAGCTCTAAATTGATCACACTTTACACACTTGGTAATGTCATGCTACAGGCCAGTGTGTCAGCTGCTAATGACAAACACATGACTTCCAGTGAGTGAAGAAATAGTAACTCTCGTAGTAACTGGCTTTCATGACTCAGTGTCCCTTACTTTAGTGACGTCAGTAATCCTCTCCACTGTTTGTCACACCTTGGTAGGTGCAGCACATGGTTTGTTTGGCCTTTATGTTTTATTGAAGCACTCTGGGAGGTCTGTCAATGGCAGGCGTGCCCATGACACATGCAGTCTTTTAACAGAGTGGAAACTAACCAACTGCAGCTCTTAAGATACTTGACTTGTGTCTTGATTAATGATTACACTTTGAGAGTGTGTATGAGCTCACTAAACTCTTCTGCTGTGTTACACATCGTAAATACAGAGGTTTGAATTAGATCTGATCTCAGCTCTGCTTCTTCACCGGGAGGTCGAGCTTAGCTGCACCACATCACCACATTTCAGTTCGGGTGTCTCATCTGTGGCTCGTGACTTGAGGTGGTTCCACCCGCCATGTACGGACCTCAGTTTACTGGTCTCATCACTGTGAATTGACTGATACACTAGTTAGCTAAATAATGATGAGAGCTGAGTTAACTTGAGCTTCACCAAACTTTGTGTTGCATGCACAGTCCGGTCAATGTGACACATGCACACACTGACTGCTGTAATCAGCTCTGACTGACGGAGATGATCTCTGCTCTAGTTATGAATGAATAATACTGAAACTGAAAAATAGAAATGTAATGTCAGCTGTCTACACAACAGATACACATTTAGAGTATAGCTTCATTTAGATGTGATGTCTGTGTTTTTGTGTCTGTGTTATCTGGGCACGCATGGTAACACCAGCTGTATGAAACACTGTGTTTTCCCCATCTATGAATCTCTGCTCAAGATGTCAGTGATTCGTGGAAAGCTGTACAGATCATCGGTCATTCTTCATTGTGTAACAGAAACTAAAAACACTCGCTGAGTCAGGGAGGACTCTAACCCTTCTGTACGTCGTTTGTCGTCAGAATCAGAAGAGAAATCCTGAACGCTTCAGGGAATTAAAGGTAGGAAGTGAAGTGTCCTCATGTCTGAAAGGCGTGTGTGTGTGTGTGTGTGTGTGTGTGTGTGTGTGTGTGCACGCGCACATACTGTACATGTATAATCTTTCTCTCTCTCTCTACTGCTTATGTACATCTTCATGTCGGAGTATCTTATAAAGAACCCAGTAGAATATGTTGAAGAAGAGAAAGGCGAGAGGGAAGCCGGCCCTCGACACAGTGTCAATCTTTTTCGCTCTGTCGATAAATATTTTCCTCATCTCTTCCGTACTTTTACCCCCTCCACCTGTTGCCACCCCAGGTGGATTCTGGGTAGTGTTTGCTGTGGCATTCAGTACAGCGACAGCGTTGTTGGCGCTGGCCTTCGAGTCCTTGCTGTTGCTGGGAGTGGAGGTCACGGCGGCGGTGGAGGTCAGTCTGCTCTCATGTACTTCCCCTTCCTGTTGGGGAGGCAAGGAGAAGGAGGGGGAGGAGGAGGAGGAGGAAGGGGGTCACATTCATTATTTTCTTCACAGACTGCATGTCCATGAGAAAGGCACTGCATCAGGTCATAACTGTCTGTTATGGAACATTTCCTGAGCTGAAGGTATTAAACAGAGGGAACAGTTCCCACTCAGATTTTGAAACTATTCAGTGTTTTTATTGGAGGAAACTGCTTGTTTTATTTTGAAAGTTTCTTCATGAAATGAATAGAATTTCTTGAGCTCGTTGTGCTTGAACAATGTGAGATGAACAGAGCAGCACGTTCAGTGTTTCTGGGTGTACTCCAGTGTCTCTCTGTCAGACGCACTGCTTTATGTCCTCTTTGATTCATATTCTGGATGTTAGTTAACATTTTTAACATTTTTACATGTCGTCAGTCATTTCTTTGATCACATTTAAGTATTACACAGCATCACGTGACCCTCAACTCAGAATAAAACCTCTGCATGTCTTAAAGTGAAAATGAAGCTTTAGATATGTGAGATCAACGAGTCCTATAATATTGGAGATGATATGTTATATTTCTGGGTGAGCAGGGCTTTGATGCAGCTGGAGTTGTTGAGTTTTTGAATGGATTGTGTCTGAACGTATTTTAACAGCATTTTACTGACTGTGTTTAAATTGAATGCAAATTTGTTGAAGTAGCTGAAATAAACTGACTGATTATAGTCATGTTATAAATCTGTGAAAATAAGAAGATTATGTGTAAATATAAAAATATAATAGAATAATCAATCACGTTTATTTTAGTATATTTATATACATATAGAATATATTTTAATATTTTTCTTTTTGTTTAAATGATTACATTTTTCTGTATATTTAAAAATATATATATTTTTCCTCACTCTTTACCTTTCAGTGACTTTCTTGCTAATCCCACAGTTGTTTACACATTGCAGCGACATATACTGTATGTCATGTATGAAACATGTCATGAACATGAAAAACACAACAAGGGTGTACACGGACCCCCTCAGACACCACCCAAGTGTGGTTCCGCCAGTAAAATGTCATTTCCACCCTTGTCTGTGCCGGAGGTCCTGAGATAAATCTGAGGAGGCACGAGATGACTCAATATGTAAGAAAGAAGAAGTTTACTGTACGTTTGTTAAACAAAATTAAAAATCCAAGAAGGAAACAGCCTTCATCTGTGAGGAGGAGTCACACATCAAAGTTCAATGCGGCCTGGTGACCTCCATCCTTTAGGTCAGTATTCTGTCACCACCTGCAGGATAATCTGTCCCACTTTATTCTATCTGTCCAGGTACTGACCTGTGAATATGTCTGTGAATACAAACAAAGATGTTATGATGTTAATTTGTTGTACAGATTGGCATCAAATGTGTGGCATGCTGCTTGAACTCAGATGACTTTAAATAAAAATTTTCATTTTGCCATAACCTCTTACAGGATAGCATATTGTGCTGAGGCTCATGTGTGCCATTGTTGGGAAGATGAACTCATCTATACCTAATGATGAACTGATGAAACAGCAAGTGGAACAAATTCAGGATTATTTATAATTCATTATTTTGTAATTCTTTAATAATTTCACTTCATAACAGAGACAGGTTGTTGGGTAAGCGTCATATATGCTCATCATTCTGTGTGTGTTTTGGAACGAATTTATCAAACAGTGTAGCAGAGTGTTTCTGATTCTTCTTCCTCTGTCCTTTGGAACTCTACGTTGAAAACTGAAAACATGAATATTATAATGACGAGGAGTGATGATCATGATAATCATCACCCAGTGTCCAGCGTCCTCACTGAACCAGCAGACTGATGGGGGAGGATTTACGTATAACAACACACTGTTTGGATCATGCAAGTGAAACAGGCACAAATACATGCAAACATGCACACACACGCACATGCACACACACACACACACACACACACACACACACACACACACACACACACACACACACACATTGACTAAGGTTACTTTTGGGGATATTACAAAGACGCACATTAATTTCCTGGAGACTTCCCCTAATCCTGCCACTGATCATAACCTGATTAGCTTTTTCCTAATTGTTAACATGGTCCCTAATTAAATTACATGTCCCCAAAAGGTAGCCTAAGTCAGAAATGCACACACACACACACACACACACACTTGTACTGTACCATTACCCTGTGGTTGCTGGTCTGGATGTTGGTCATAGATCCATACAGAGGGTCTGCTGGTTTGAGGCCGTTGTCAACGTTAACACGACGGAGAGAATCAGCAAGCTCCTCTGGATCGACTGCACCTCCACTGTTCTACCAGTCGACAGCATGCACACCAGTAATCAACGGACATAAACCGAAAGGAAAGGAAAAGAAAGAGCATCCAAAAACAGGGTTGGGACACTCGTTCATTCAGTCAACCTGCTGCGTCACACGTTTCAGTCATGATGCTGCTGTGACATTTTGTTTGGGTGGGTCAAATAATATAAATGAAAGCACAAATATCAGTCCAAAAACTTCAGCTCAGGTAAAGATGATTTTTATGTGTTTATGTGCATCCACAGTTGTTCCATTCTACTGCTTATACATACAGCCAAAACATAGCTCACTCTCTTTTCTCCAATCAAAATACTCTTCCTTATTCTTGGTGTGTTGTACACATCTGCTACAGTAACACACTAAAAGATGATCAGAGGAGTCTCATCTGATCATTTCAAACTCTAATCAATCATTTAGCTGTGCTGAGCAGACAGGAGGACGCCTGGTCTACATATGTTGTAGTTGTGTCATTGTTTCCTCAACATAAATTCAGTTATCTGTTGACCTGTTGTCACATGTCAAAGAACCAGCACAAATCTCTACAATGGTCCCCAGAGAAGAGCTGAGTGCATTACTCTTGATGGCAGCATGTGTGTACATTTCACTGCTTTCTTGACAAGAGGCGGTTAGCGGTTCAGTGATGGATCAATTACGTTGTCGGCTGTCTGTGACCTGACTTTAAACTAGGAAGCTGTAACTTTAGTGTTGTTTTCATGTCACCTGATGGTCACTCCGCAGAATTTGCAGGACTAAGTGGCCGCTCCCAAAGACCGGCACCTTCAAGAGAAACTGTGTGAACATTAACTAAATAATGAGAGAAGCACGGTGGATACCAGTAACTGAAGCCTGTTCTGCTCTGTGATCCTCACTGGTGTGTGTGTGTGTGTGTGTGTGTGCGTGCATTCCTGCTGTATATAAATTCACTTGAAAGATTTGCCTTGAAGGTAACGACAGCTGTGTGTGAAAAAGAAGCAGTCAAACTGCAGGAGTTAGTTTGCCTAGAAACGTTGTGTAACTTTAAATAGCATCCAGCAGCTAGCAGCACTGGTTTAGTTCATCTACAGTTAATGTGCAGATCAGCCAATCATTTCTTTATTGACTACAGTGCTAATTATTGCATAATATTGTATAATAATTAAAAAAAGTTTATTTTATTTTTCAATTCCGACTCCACCAGTTTTAAACCTTGAGTTGATGCATGAAAATTTAGATTTGCGGCTTCCTTTCAGGTAAACGCTGTTTGTACATGTGAGTTGACTGAATGCTGAGTTGATCCTTTCCCAACCCACAGAGATCCTAGTCATGCATAGACAACAGGCTCATTCTCTGTTTGGATGGCCTTCTGTCAGAGAAATAACTTGACTGTGAACTAGAGCATCATCAAACCACAGAGATGAAGTTAAAGCCATGCTTTATCATGCACTAATACACTAAGTGAGATGTGATGTGGTGCTTCAGGAAACTCAAACATGCACAGTCAGATGCATTGACACTTTACATGTCACACTTTTTATCCAACATCATTTTTAACCCTTCTTTCCTCTTTCTTATCTAATGCTGTTCCTGAGTAGCAAACTGTAATGACAATATGTCACCACAAGGTGGCAGCCTCAAACCAGAGAACATTATTACTCCACAGATCTCTGTTTCAGTCCATAAGTCAGTGTGTACGCGTGCATGTGTGTGTGGGTACAGAGTGTGTATCTCACTTGATGATGTTTGCTGTTTCTCTGTACCTTGCTCTTGCTCTTGTGATGTCGTCTGAACCTCAGCAACTCTTTATGTTGCCTCGACACGAAATTCACAGCAGCGTACTCCAACAGTGCCGAGAAGACGAAGAGAAGACACACTGCCATCCAGATGTCTATGGCCTTAACATAAGAGACCTGTGGACACACACACACACACACACACACACACACAGTATATAGATGATTTTGTTTACACAAGTGAACTTCAGGACTGAGGCTCATGTTAGTTTGACATTTTTTGTCTTATATAGTAATTTTTTTATTGCTTTATTGACAGTGACAGCTGGGAGCATGGACAGGAAAGTCAGGGGACAGAGAGGGGACGACATGCAGCAAAGGACCCAGGTTGGAAGTGAACCCAGGTCACTGCGGTAAGGATTCTAGCTTTGATACAAGAGGTGCAGGCTGTACCAGGTGAGCGTCCCGGTCCAACATTTTTATGACTGACTTTCTCTTTTATAAGTCAATAATTTCTTTACCAAAAGCTAACTTCACTTCTTCTGATGTATCTAATGTACTCTAATGTGTAATGTTTGCCCTAACTAACTGGGATCCTCCTACAGTCACTGCACACACTGTTTCAGCTGCTGCCCTTCACATATCCATGACTGAGCCTCTGATATCTGTGGTGTCAAAATGATATATCCTCCCTCCTTCATGAAACAATGACTTATTCAGAAATGTGTAACATACTGGAGTGCAAAGTTCTGTTGAGCACCAGAAACATGAGAAACCTCTAAACACACACACACACACACGTACAACCAGTCATGTTGCTGAGGTGTATGTGTACAGTACGTGTGAGAGAGATGGCTGTGCTAATAAGGGTTACGTAACAAAGTGCTCTGATGTCTGATTTTTTCTCATGCATACAAGATACCAGAACAAGACTGAGGGGCTCTTTCTGACACACGCTCCAGCAGACGCATAATGTGTGCAATCAACACGTACTTAACCACACAAAACATCCACCGATAAAAATCGAGGGGGAAAAAAAAAACACATTTCAGGTCTGCGGAGAGAGAATAAATCAACACACGCACTCTCTTTGTCCACGTCACTTACCTACATACTGTATGTATATATATATCCTATATGTGCTGCGACTTTAACCCTTTGAACCATATAGACACAATCTGTCATCTGCTTGCAGCTAACGCAGCATGAGTCTTCACAGAGAACAGAAAAATGAGGCTCAGGTGTACAGCACAGCCAAATGACTCCACATCAGACTTCCTGTTTACATCACCTAAAGCATGATGGGAACACTGGAGGCAAAAACTCAAATGAGGTGAAATAAATAAATAAATAAATGAGTAACATAACAACATGGTTTTTGTGTCCCACACTGAACACTGACAACTCTGCTTTATCCACGTGTGTGGCACCATTTACCTCTCAAATAATGCATTACAATGCAGTAGTAGTAGTCGTAATAACTTATTGATACATGACATGCCTAGCTAACACATGTAATGCCATAAGCCATATTTTAAAAAGGCTAAGGTTCCGTGCAGTGTCTTCAGCTCAGTTATATAGTCTGTGATAAAGGAGCATGTTTTTTAATATCTACACTGGCCTACCCTGTGAAGGGAGCTGAAGCGTATCCCTGTGCACACTGTCTGAGAGGCAAAGGTGAACCAGCTCGCCAGGCTATCACAGGGCTGACAAATACAGACAGACAACCGTTCACACTCACATTCGCACCTATGGGCAACTTAGAGTCTCTGAATTCTGCAGACCTGCATGTGTTGACACTGTGCACCTAAAGGAAGCACACACACAGACACAGACCTTAGGCAGTGACGTCCTGGAGCCGGAGCTCTGGGTTGTCATTGTGAGAACGGTGGTGATGCCCAGAGCCACTCTGGCCGGGGCGGCATCCATGTTGATCCAGAAAGAGACCCAGGACAGAATGACGATGAGCAGAGAGGGGATGTACATCTGGATCAGGTAGTAGCCCATCTGACGCTCCAGGTGGAACCGCACCTCGATACAAGTAAATTTACCTGGAACAAGTCAAAGATATCACAAGTCTTTTAATCAAATATGGGCCACAGTTACGGTCTGTTTGCTTCAACCACAGGCTTCACCTCTCTGCCCATGATGGCAGCAGGCATTAGCATGATTCCAGTCTTCAAAAAACCCCATCCCTCCAGGGGCGTGGCTACAAAACTTGGTCTTGACTTAAGGTCAGCTCATTATGTGGCCCTAAATCTATAATCCCTGTGCTTTCTGAGCCCTTTGAATGTCCCCACACCGACACAGCACCCCCAGGTCAAACACACCACATCCATGTCTGTCCACTGTCTACAGTCAGATCCCATTTAATGAATGTTTGTCTCTGCTGATCCCAGCAGCACAAACATGATTGATGAAATGTGGCAACTGTTTCACCCTGCGTGCACCTGTGCTGCGACGCTGACGGCAGTGTGTGTGTGTGTTTACGTGTGTGTGTTTTACCTGTGTTGTAGTGCTTGGTGCAGTATCTGAGGTCTGATTCGTCTTTGAGGATGAACTGTGGGAGCGTGAGGCCTTCAGCCACTTGGACCGGTCCGTTCTCCTGCCATTCAAAGATCAGGTCGTTCATGGTGTAACCAACTGAAAAAAAGTAAAGCACAGGACAATTTAATAACCCACAAGTTGATCTACTTTATCTTGAAGCAAGTGGTCTGACTGAGGAAGAGTTGGTGTTGGAGTGTTGGATCATTTATATAATTTTGGAGCATTACATTTAATCTGTAAAGTAACTAGTAACTATAGCTGCCAACTGTACTTGTAGTAAATGTATTGCAGTCCTCCATCAGTGTTGCACTGGAGGCTGTAGGCTACAGTCCTGCTGCACTGACAACCATTTTGACAGAGCTCACAGCACAACACACAATCAGTGTAGTTACGGGCACAAGTCAAATGATAAGCCTTGAAAATACATTTGACAGCCGCGGAGTACAGGCACATGATCAGCTGAGATGTGGCTGTATGGCACAGGAAACTGTGTGCCTTAACCTTGGCACAAAATGGAGCGACGCCTGCAAGCTAGTTCAGGCAGACAACACGAGCTGCACCACACATGACATGTGACATCTAAAAACACGTTCCCAATGTGGCCGTCTATTTCGCTGCCGTCCACCATGAGCCGAGTTCTTATCGAGGGTTCTGCCTCTTAAAGGAAGTTTTTCCTTGCCACTGTTGCCAAGTGTTTGCTCATGGTGGGAACTGTTGGATATCAGTAAATAATAATAAAGGTGCACTCTGAACCTGCTCTATATGAAGTGTCATGAGATAACATCTGAGTCGGTGCTACAGTATATAAATAAAACTGAACTGAAGTGAAAAGTGCTTACATCTCAAATACTCCAACATAGATCCTTACACTGTTACACTGCTATGTTCCTCTCTTCAGCCGTGCTTGGTGAAGGTTACTAATAGGAAAGTGTGGGAATAGAATCAAACTACACAAACAAATGTATGAGAATAATGGCTGTGAGAGTGAAAGTCATATTAAAACGCATGCAGTCGGTGCACTGTAGGGCTGTTTGGAAAAAGCAGAAAGCAGCTAGTACATTTTGGTACAAGCCTACAGCCACACACAAAAGATTTCGTTCATCTAAAAGGTTCAGCTAAAAGTGTGTGAAGAGTGTGTGCATGTTGAAAAAAACGTACAGCCTGCCACACAGAAAATAACAGAAGCAACAAAAAAGATATAAATGAGTAAACTAGCAAGGTATAAACAAAAAAGTAATAACTTAAAAGTAATATAAAAGTAATAAACAACATAAACATGAATCAGAGTCAGCAGTTGAATTCACATCATTGCACAAAATATGTTATTATGATATGGTGTAGTTGGTATACATTGGTGTTGCAGTGAATTGGTCAGTTTTTGGGGTCTGACAGGGCCTCCGTTATCTCTTTTTCACACACTGCGGGAGAAGCAGTGTCCTGCTTGGGATGGAATATGTTCTCCATCAGGCTGGGTCAGGGGGGAGAGGCATCCCAGGCATCCATCCATCCATCACCATTATTATTCAGGGTGTCTCCCAGCAATGCATTCCAGCTCTTCCTGCGGTATTCCGAGGCATTCCCAGGTCAGATGCGCTGTATAGTCCCTGCGGTCTCCATGCATGCAACATCTCCAAAGGAAAGCCCCAAGGCCTTTCTTATATAGTGCTGGCAGTTCAATCAGTCCAGACACGCAGGTACCTGTGAGATTTCAATGTCCATTGGACGCTGAACTGGGTGTTCACTGTTATTGCACCTGTTGAGGTCCACCATCAGCACTTTGGTTCTTCCTTCTTTGACCTGGAGGTGGTTCCACTGGCCCCAATGCTGGATCAGTTCCCATCTGTAATGAGGCTGTTGATCGCAGAGTTGTCAGAGAACTTTTGCAAATGGCAGTCAGTTGAGGTCTGCACAAAGTCTGCAGAGAAGAGGATGAAGACAAAGGGAGCCAAGACTGTTCCCTGTGGGACTTCCATGCTGCAGACAGTCCATGTTGGACTCTGTAGTAGTCCAGGACCGCTCACAGGCTCACAGCCTTTTCCAGGTGAGAGAGGGATCTACTTAGGAGGCAGTCACCACCTCAACGGCAGGTTGATGGGTGAACTGTAGCAGGCCCATTGATGGGCACCCCAGGGGTTGGAGATGGACCAGGACCAGACTTTCCAGTGTCATCATCAAGTGCCATGTCAGTGCCACTGACCTGCAGCTATTTAAAGTACTTGGGGTTGTGGATCTTTGGCATTGGTACCACACAACATGTGGCACTCTTCCCAGAAAAGCCTTGAACTGATGCCATCTGGACCTGCAGGCTCTCTCGCCTTGATCTTCCTGAGTTCTTTCCTCAGTCAGTTGGTTTGTGGTGAGGAAACAGGTTCTGTCAGACAGAATCTGACAAAGAAGCTTCTGTGCTCGGCTGGATGATTTTAAATGTCCTGAGGTAACAGTGCCTCTGACAGTCAAATTCTGCAGGTGACATCAACTGAATCTACTCAAAACACTTAAACAAAAAATAATGTTAACCCCCAAATCAGCATAATACTACACATTATACCTATATGGAATGATTAATATTCTATTGAATTGAAGATGGAGTTTGATCAAGGCAGATTTCTCTCGTCCTCTCTTACTCTCTCTGTCTGTGTAAGCATGTCTTTATGCTTCCTGTGCTCTCTGCTGCGTGACATCAGAGGCAACAGCAACACAGCAATGAAAATAATCTATAAATATATACAAAAATATAAAAAACAGAGCTTGAGCTATGTATGGTAATGCCTCTGGCCAGCGGGCTGGAGCAGAACAGAACCACCAATGAAGACAAATAATCTGTCCAAGTGTTAGCTGTCCCCTGGGGCCAGGCTAAGCTCCTGATTGGACAAAGGATAAATTAGTCATCATAACGCTATCAACATTATTATACACGACTTTGGGTTTCCTTAAAAAGATACAGTCATGTGTCTATGTTATTGCATTTTGATTTATATATATATATATATATATATATATATATATATATATATATATGTATATATATATATATATTGTAGTATCCAGCTCCTTGTTCACAGGTGGTGTTGTGCTCTGTGTATGAATCTAAGCAGCATGCTAAACACTCAGTGGTGTGCACAGTTTAAGTCCCTGTGGGTAAAGAGACAGACCCCAGTAGTCACAACACCGAGGTATGGAATATAAAGACGGCACGAACAGGAGAAACATTCGCAATTATGATGAATAATAAACTGAAGCAGGAGGAGGAGATGGGAGAGCGTGGGCTGAGTGATGTTAACTTATTAATCAACAATGTCAGTCGCACATTGTTGATTTGTAAAGACACTGACGCAAGAAGATTCTTTTTTAGCCAATCTAATATTAAGTGCTGCTCACAGGTCCTACTGCCACAAAACTCCTACAGACTGTCATCGAGCGGTGAAAGCTCCAGAGGGATCTGATGAATTATATGATGAATAATAAACCACAGAAGAAGTTCAGCAAAACTATTGACAGAAGCATGTAGCTGCATGCGTAACTGCAGGTGAAACAGACCGCCTGGTTCAGGTGTCAAAGGTTTAACACAAGTATACTGTATTTTTTTCATTGACAAAGTCCAATATTACAAAAAAAAGGACAGTGATGTCATCCACAGGTTTCTGTTTCGAAGTTGAAAATGTGCAGCGCTGGCCCTCGCCATGTTGGCTGTATGACCTCTTCCACCTCCCAGCTAATTTAAATACCAGCAAAGACGTGGATCATCGACACCTGAGGCGGGCTGAATGACGCCCGGGTGCTCTAATAAGCCATCTGTAATGGGACCTACCTGTCAATAAAAGCAGCCATGCTGTTAATTCTGCATAACTTTAAGCCTTAATATAATGTGAACAGGTGAGTTGTATATAAATTCACCCTTAGTACAGTTGTCACGAACGGGGAAATTAGCTATAGAGACCAAAACTGTTTTTTGTACCAGGCTGTAAACATGTTTATTTCTGCTGTGAAGTTGGACATTTTATTTATGGAGGTTGAAATGTTCTGTAACCAGCCTCAAGTGGCCGCTCGAGGAATTACAGTTTATAGCACTTCTACATTAGCTTCATTTCACATCTATGGATGTTGCCACTTGCTTACGACGTTAAATCTTAAGATTAGAAGTAGGTTTACTATAGAACTACAGTGTGTGTGTGTGTGTGTGTGTGTGTGTACGTATTCATACTTACAGCTCTCCAGCTGCATGATACAGGTCTGAACATCCATAGGGAAGTTTTTTAGATCCATGGGACATGAGAGAGTTAATGTTAGTCTGAAAGTGAAGAAAGTGGAGAGAACAAGTGAGAAATGAAATATCATAATCAAAATTCTAAGAATAAAATACAAATATAAGACATTATAAGTCTTTTTATTAACATTCTTGGGCACCTCCACACTAACCTTATAGAGTACAAAACATTCCCATTCTTAAATATCCTGAGCAGTTTGTTGTCTGTGGTGACTTCGTGAAAATGGGCCCCCTTCTCATTCGCAAAGAAGAGATCTGGTTTCCATATGGAGTCTAACATGGAGGGGTCCAGGTCCAGAGAGTCATCTGGGTATTCAGCATAGGCGAGCCTGGGATCGTTCCACTGCTGACGGAGGAAGATGTTCACACGGTAGTCCTGCAGACGCAGAGAAACTTATAAGAATGGAACCAGTTACATAACAAATGTACATGATGAGCATCACAGATGATTTTTCATATGTCATAATTATTATTCTGTACTTTCACTCCTGTGTTAGATTCATGTGCAGAGAAGCAGATACCTCTGCACATGCTGTCTGTGCCTAACAGGACAGTTTCCAGGAGTAGGTTGCCACAGGTGAATAAAAATAAAGCGACACACATCATCTCTCATAACCAAACATCCACGCTGCTCACTCTGTCATATTTTCATCCTGATGACAGCGCTTAATCAAGGTGTGCACTGATGAGGCAGAGGCGTGAAAATGATCTCGAGCCATGTACGCCAGCTGTTTCTTTAGATGCGGTGATGTTGGTCCGCAGCAGAGGTGGAACCATATTGTACATGAATACACACACTTCAAGTGGATTCTTATTTCTGCACACACACACCTTCCACCACATTTGTAGGCAGCTGCAGTCTACCATCAATATACACCTTAAATACTTCTGGCCAAGATCCTACATATTCAAATCACAAACATACCCCTTGTCCAGACAGGACATGATTTCCCCACAGAGACTCACCGTCTCTTCTATGTGACATATTTTACAAACCATAACCATCACAGCACCATATTTAACCCTTTATATGGAGTGTTATTGGTGGACATTTTTAATTTTTTCAGTTTTAGGCTGCAAATCAAAGTCAAAGAAGTTACCGTATACGGTCACTTGCACACCTAGGATAAAAAAAAATTCCAAAAAATATGTGGAACATTTATTTCCAAATTAACAATCAGCCATAACTTTGACACTTTGACACTCAAAATATCACGCATGACGTGTATGACAGTGCAAAAAATGTTAGGGTTAGGATGGAATCCAGGTCATAGCAACGCTACCTGTGACGTAGCCTGACATTTGCTAATTGGCTGGAGGAAGTCACGTGATCCTGTTCCTTCATTGAGAGACGTGGGGCACCATTTTAAAAGCCCGTGGAAGTGACCATATATGGTCCCTCGGCTGATAAAGGGTTAAAAGCGGTTCAATGAACAGGAGTGTACTTGCAATCTTATTGTCCAGCCAGCTGCTTTAGCCTGCTCAATGAGGGTTATCTTATATCGTTCTCTGACCTAAGAGGAGATAAAGCTGTCTTAAGTAGGGAGCGGGATGATGATAGCTCAGACATGTTATTATACATGGTCCCAGCTTCCTGTATGTGGAGCAGGAAACACTTTGGGGAGAGTTAGTGTCATTTGTTTGTTTTGATTTTTCAATGATTTAAATATTCCATGACAATAAAGCACGGGGTGTCTTAAACTGGTCCCTGGACATACCTAGTATCACTCCATCACTCCATTTCTCTGAAAGATCAGCTCCAGAGAAAATTCCAAGAATGCACTGTAAAAAGCACTGAACATCTCTGCTCCCCATGCTCATTGACTGGAAGTGACATCACGGCTCTTCCACTTCGCTGCACTTCCGAGGGACCCGGAGTCGTCGCACGGTGAACACAGATGCGGCTAATGAAATTAAACATGGGTGCGTTTGATTTAGGTGTGACAGTAATACTGCTGTGGATGCTTTTGGCCTACATGAGTCAAACACGCAATTTTTATTTCATGAACTGTGAACTGTGTCTCCTCTCCACTTAAGATGACAACACTCCCCTTGAGGAGCAGTGTAACAGACTGACTTTACAAATGTGTATTTACAGTTGTATATGTTATACATTATATATATAACTATATACACCCTTATTCTTTATTTGCCATAACCTTTCACACCATAGTTTGTCCAGCTCTTAAGAGAACAAACATGTAATTATCATCGCTCCTTAGGAATCATGTTGAAGACTCATCAGCGTGCCAGTGTTCACTGATGCACAAACCTCTGGAGCTGGGAATATAACTCACTGTACAGTGATTCACTGGCTGCTTCACTGACATTATCCTGAGCATCCATACCTACATGTGATTTCTGTTGGTCGGCACATTTCAGCCATTCAGTCATCACTTTTTCTGATGCTGTCCTGTTACACAATCCGTCCTCTCACTAGCAACTGTACTCATTATCTCCATCAGGCATAAGCCTGAAAGGGATGAAGCGTGTGCTAATCTCACATTCAACTGGACCCATCAGGCTAATATTCTTTGTGCACATTTATGACTGTACGCTCAAGGACCTCTCATGGTTGTGATGATTCACTGCTCTGCTTTGTACCACCATTGACTGTTGACTGAGGATATCATACATATATCATGTTAGTGCTGCTTAGAAATGGACATTTTACATCGCAGAAGTTTTGGAATTGTTCCTGTCCAGATTTGCACCTTGATGATGTAACCTGCATTCTGTCTCCTCTTCAGTCCATTACTCAGACATGCATATATACTGGACACACAGCCCTTTTCCCCACCTATATGCCCCAGGACACATATGCACTCCACCTGGTGCAGACTTCTCGTGTGCTGAGAGGCATGTTGTGCTGAGATGTACCTTCATCGCTGTGACATTGAAATTACAATAACATATATTACAATAACATCTTCTGCTTTAAAGCTCAGCCTTGAAAGCTGGAGTTGAAACTGCATTCATCAATATTCATATATTAACCCTGCAGACAGAGAAAGTCGCAGGTGAACATAGTGGAGCATCAAAGAGCTAAAAAAAAACAAAACCCACTGAACTGAGAGTGAATTCTATCTGGTGGCCAGATATGTGACTCCATGTTGAATAGCTGCTGTTAATATGTAATGATTGTATTTACAGCTCAGCCACAGCCCTGTAGAGCTCTGAGCTTGTTTTTACCACAGCTTTGAACTCTCTGTCGTCTGTGAGGACAAACCTGTGGCATTATCATTCTCCCCGTGTAGTCATAAAAACTAAACACAGCTCACACACACACAGAGAGAGAGAATGGATTAAGAGGGATGGAGAGATTGAGTGAACAAATGAAAAACGAGCCTAACCGTAGTAAATCTGTTTAACATAGATAGCGTGTATAGACCAGAGTGAACCAACCTGGCCCTAAGCCCTCTGTTTATGTGTGTGTGTGTGTGTGTGTGTGTGTGTGTGTGTGGGTGGGTGGGTGTGTGTATACTGTATCTGGGCATTCAGAAATGAACTCTGAATCTCTCCTCTCTGTTTTTCTCCTCTCTTCAATGACAGTGAAACAAAGGAGGATGCACTTATTATTATTATTATTGTTATTAGTATTATTCAGATATGTCATATTTATTTGAAGCACTACAATAATGTAATAATATATAAATGATGTATAGCTGATTAAACGAAAAGAACTTCCATTCCCACAATGTTATTTTTTTCAAAATAAAACAGAAAATCAGAAATCTACTCTCACTGCTACATAATAATAATAATAATGATAATAATAATAATAATAATAATAATAACACTGATTCTAGGACATAAATGACAGTATATCTACAGTTTGTAACTTGTTATACAAGTTATCCTTCCAGTGTGGCAGTAAAACATATTTGCAGTGTGTGGATGTGTTGATGTCCTGTCACTGAAGAGGAGTGTGTGGATGAAAAGACAGATGGTGAGAAGAGAGAAAGGTTCTAATCCTAATGTGACATATGGCCCCTGTAAATACGTCTCATTGCTCCCCTCTCTCTGCAGCATCAGGTCATATCATGACCTCTGCATTTGCACTGACCCCTCCCTCCACATGCTCACTGTTTGTAGTAATGATTCAAAAACAAAAACTCCATCTTAAACCTGGCTCGTTAAAAATATGTACAATAATAATTTCACTGTGATCATGCTTTGCAGACGGAAACATAGACAGGATGACACATTTACAAAGCTGCCTCAGTGTTGTGTACACACACACACACACACACACCGTTTTGAATAATTCATTTGAGTCCAATAAATAATAAAAGTCAAATGAAAGTAATATTGCACATTTTGAAATCTGGCAGATCTCGCTTGGCAGAAGAAAACACACACACACACACACACACACACACACACACACACACACACGTGTACATACAAATGGCGTATCTGTCAGACAATCCCCCGGTGGTGCAGAGAGCACTTAGACTCTGTCAATTCAATCATCCATCCACTCGCCCATCCATCCATCTTCAGAGCGAGCTCCACTGATCACAACCAGTTCTGCTCTGCTAATTATGAGCAGACAGTGTGACACACAGCGAAGTGTCAGAGTGTAGTGAAGCAGAACAAATGTGTTTAATCATTACAGATACACAGAAATACAGAATTCTAGCAAACTGTGAATCAGTTTTGGTTTATGATTTATGACACACCTACACTGTGTCTGCACAGGATGTGTTCAGGGACAGAATACACATGTTACATGTGTAACAGTGTAACAGAGGAGTTAAACTCAAGCTGTGTGGACAACCTTGTTAAAGAGACAGTTCCCCCAAAGTCAGAACACATATTTCTTCCCTTAACTATAGAATTATTTATGTACCTAAACTGTTTTGGTGTGAGTTGCCAAGTTTTGGAGTTATCAGCCGTAGAGAATATAATATAAACTAGATCAGTTGTATCCAAAGCACTCACCCTGAGAAGATCAATATATCAAGCTTAATTTCCTGAGAGACAGAAAAACAACTTCATCACAGATCTGGAATTTGCTAAATAAAGAACACAAGACGCAAGAGAGTTTCTAAACCGCTCCTCAGGAGTCAGGCCAAACACTGAGAACTAGAAGAACGACCAAAGAGTCCTGACTGTCACCTGATCTGACACCCCACTGAACATGTACAGGGGCCCTTGAGACTGAGGAAGCATTCTGGGACATCACATGAAGCCCTTTGGCACATTGTCAAATCATGCTGGCATAACATGAGTCATCAGGTTTTACACACATCATGCCAGCTCGAGTGCATGCTGTCATTAAAGGGAAAGAGAGACAACGTGTGGCAGATATTCTGAAATTCATGCACATTTTTCACAATTTGATTAAACTGTTCATTGTTCACTCTGTATGTATGTACTATGTATATACATAGATGAACACTGAACACATCCAAACTGTCAAAAAACACATGGAATTATGTGGTAAACAAAAAATCTAAATATGTTTGACACTTTAGATTCTTTGCATTCTCTCAGTCAGCTGCATGAGGTTGTCACCTGGAATGATTTAAACGTGCCTCGTCCAAAGTTAATTAATGGAATTCATTTGTGCCTTTCTTAATGTGTCTGACACCATCACTTGAGTTGTTCAGAGATATGTTGGCATACATTTCAAAGTTTACCTCATCTTGAGTGTGTGAACATGTTTAACCAGTGTGTTACATTCTGCACTTTATTCAAACAAACTATCTTTATCTCATCGTGCTTTCTACAATACTGACAAATGCAATATTATATTTCAAATACATTTGGTAGGAAATTATTGATATGCTTTGCATATAGCTTTCTGTGTGGACAGGTGACATCACAACTACTTGTAATCAAGCAGCAACCTCTGAAATGAAGCCAATGAGGAAGTGCTAAAAACTAGAATTCCTCATCACTTGAGGCTGACTCCAGAGTTTTGGTCTCTATAGTTCATGACAACTGTACTGAGGGTGAATTTTTATACAACTCACCTGTTCAAATGATACTAAGGCTTAAAGTTATGCAGAATTAACAGCATGGTCACTTTGATTGACAGGTAGGTGTCGTTACAGATGGCTTATTTGAGCACACAGGCGTCATTCAGTCTGCTGATGACCTTTGCTTATATTTCGATTAGCTTCAGGCAGTACAGCTCTTCACAAAGCCATGGGCGACGTCACTCATGCTCTGTCCATTCTTTATACAGTCATTGCTTTTAATCCAGCAGTATCTTTATTTCCACACATACTGACTTGTTTGTCCTGTCATTTGTCCCAGGCCCTCTGCAGCGACAAATCTGCTGCTTTCCTAAATCCTCGAGGAGATGGAGTGCCTTTCACAGGTTAAGAAAAGCTGATAAAATGATTTCACTCCTGTAGCAGAAGGTCAGACCAAATCTGTGTCGGTGACAATTTTTTTTTTTTTTTTTTTTTTTTACCATAGAATGCTGCTGTATTTAAAAAAATGACCCTAACAAATAAAAATCCTGATCCTGTGCATGTGTGTGTGTGTGTACACATGATATCAATGAAAGCAGCCTGTGTGCAGCACGGACTGACTTCATGTCACTTTAAAGTATTTGCTGTCAGAGCCACTAAATGTCTTCACTGCACATCTGCTATTCCTGTCTGCGTGTCTGTCTCCTCTCATCTCTGTCTCCGTCTGCTCCCTCTGTCATTATTCCTGTTTGTCAGTCTGCCATCCCGTCTGGACACGGTCTGAAGCTGTTCTTTCTTCAATAATACTGATTGTTCTAATTCTCCTACTCTCTACTGCTTTTACTAATTATAACTGCACAGAATGATGTCAGTGTGCTGACAGTAAATACATGACAGCACCTGTTTAGTTTAAAGCTTCTCACTGGTCAGTGTAGTGTCAGTTAGAGGTTTAATCTCAGCCACATGTGAAAAGCTCAGAATCTGTAAAGTGATGGTCTTCAGTCATTTACAACAGATCTTGATATTGATTGACAGACTACAACTTTCAATACCTTCAACATCAAGCTTAAAGCTTTTGAGGTTCTACTTTGAAAACACAAATAAAGCAAAGGTAGCGTGAATTAGATCAGACACACATTCTGCTGTGCTGTTCATATTTCTGCTGCTCTAAAATATATACTGAAATCTGCATTTATAAATAACTGTGCACTAATCGAGGGAGCAGTGATCAAAGACTTGAATCGTGGGCGCTGCCCTCAGTGTCCTGAAGGTCCACATTGTGACTTAATGAAGTCTGACCTAACTCAAGTATGACAGCATCCTGTCCAGAATATTCAGCCTTCTACACAAACCTCTCAAGACTGACTTCAGATTTCACAGACAGGACTGAGCAGGACAAATGTGTTTTAATGCTCATTAAGAGTAACGCTGCTTACTTTTCACCTCTAATGCTCATAACATCGACATGTTGAATGTCTTAGCAGTGACAAAGTCATTTGGTTTTAAATGGGTTATGTTAAAACAACTTCTTTAAAAGTATATTAGAATATTTTTTTATGAATGCTTTTTGATGAAACAAGCTTTATGTAAAATGTATGTATGATCTTTGTCCATGCCTTTATGCTAATTTAACCTTAATGCTAACGTATTCCTTCATGCATTACATCTTACCATGGTGGTTTCAGCAATGGAGCCAAAGCTGTTGATGAAAATGTTACAGGACACGTTGACTGGAGGACCTGCAGAGAGAGACAGACAGACAGAATGATTACAGTAGATGGATATAATATAAATTATACAATATATTTTTAACCAGGTTGCTTGAGTACAGTACAGCAGGGCTGTGTAAGGAGGTTTTCAGCTGGTTTAGAGTGTGCAGAAACGTCTTCGTTCAGCCTCAGGGATGCACAGCACATTTAAGTGTTGAGCAATTACACATGCATCATCCAGAGTGGATGCCTTCAAACTTTAACCTTGAGTCACACCATTAAAAGATGTAAACCTGTGTGACCAGTAAGCCACTCCACTCCCATTAGTTATGCAAGAAGAAGAGGTGTCCTGAAGACACACCGCTTTTCAGAGGCCATAGTTCATGGTGCTGGTATATCAGATGACATTATAGTATATTTAACAATGTCCAACATATTTTCAGGAGTAAATTCTAGAAACACCTGTCAGTGTGATATGACAGAAGACTCCTGATGGCCCATCAGGAAACTGCTTCTTCTCACGTGATTGGCCATTACTGAACTCCACCTCCACTCATCAGTACTGCTCCATACTAAACCAAACCTGCATGTGTTTGGACATCAACCGGTAGCTCTTTAGTTTTTGCCATGTGAATTGACAGAGGTAACCTCAGGATACTAATGTATCGTTACAGCAGCCTCATAAAAACTTAAACTCCAAATATATAAATGAAAAGTTGTTCCTCCTTTATTTCCTCTGTGTTCTTCAGTTTTCAGTATACAATCAGAACTTTAATGAGCTTCAATGAATGTTCAGGATTTTAAAGACTGACTTTGGTAGAATCCAGGTAAAAGCTGTCTCTGCAATAAACAGATTTGAGAACAAATCAAAATACAAAATATGACAGGGAGTACATATTAATTTTAGATGAAGAGCAGTATTTTACTGATCTTCTAGCAGTGGGCTGAGTTTCTCTCGAGCAGCAGGTGGTACCCTGCTGCAGGGATTTGATAATCAGTAATCATAACTGTTTATCTGCCCTGCTGTGAAGCCAATGCTGTGCCACTCTGACTGTGCATGCTAACAACGTCTTTTGAGATGAGCTGTAGAGTGGCCAGAGTGTTACTTTGGTGTACTGCAGTTACTGAATACTGAATAAAACCACAAGTGTACACAGTCATTGCACGGCTGGGCTGACAGCTTCACCTGTTTCTCACTGTCATCACAGTTAACACAAACCTTTTAGAGGTTACTCATGTGAATGTGATGAGAGCCAGAAGATGATAATGGTGATACGTTTGCAGATAAGGTTTTTGGTATCTGAGTTTACATTTACAGGGACTGAGACTTTAAATGACATGATATGAGATACTGTATATCTCAGTTTTTCTTTGAAGTTCTGTCATGTAAGCAAAATGAGAGATGTATTTCTTGCTTATGTCTTGTTTCCCGTGTTAGGCTGCCATTTCTATCCAGGAAAATGTTCAAATGTTTCTGGATAAAAGGATAAAACTGATTTGGTGGATGTGCTTTACATGAAAGGTTGTAAGGTAAAGGCACTTTATCTGAAGCAACCTCAAAAATGTTAACAATGCCAGCAAGGACTGCTAAAATACTTACAGTACATGGATTCAAGCGAGAACAAATAAATAAAAATCTTTTGACTGATATTTGTTTCAAGCTGCAGCCAAGTCATATTCCCCATTTGCAATTTGTGAAATGTTTTATTTATTTAACTTTTTATTTAACCAACCGGTATACAACCATTAAAAGTTACAAAATTAATAAACAACAACAACAACAACAACAACAACAACAACAACAATAATAATAATAATAGAAAGAATAGAAAGAACTGCTGTTCTATTGCCACTTATCTTTTTTTGTCTTTTCAATATAAATGTGAATCTATAAAAATGAAATGAGACTTCTTCTTTGTAAAGCCTGTCTCACGTTTTACTCTTTCAAATAATGGACAGGACATCAATTAGGTAGGAAGACTGAACGTAGTGCTGAATGTATCTGCTTTGAAAGCACTGAGGACACAAATGTTGCCTAACCAACAAGCCTAAAACTGACCCTTAAATATAATACAGGACAGAGCAGCTTAGTTTAATTTTTTGTAAATACAGTTAACCATATACCATTGTTACTCAAGGCCAGTGTTGGTTCAATCATTTCTCTTAAATCTTATGTTTGGTTTTAAATTGAAAAGGGGAGACAATCAGCAGTATTTGATACATTCTTTAACATACGGTCTGGTGGTGTGTGTTTGTTCATGTTGTGTGGACTGAATGACCCTCACAGACAGAACATCTGAACTTCACATATTTTCTCTCCATGTTCATTGTCTCTCCTCACAGTCACACCGACAGCACCTGAACTTGAGGCAGGTGAAGTTGTTTGAAGCAGCACTTGCAGTTACTCTGTCCTGGAGTTTATTGGTGAAGGCTGCTCTGGTAAAGTGGCCCGATGCCAAAAGCTCCATACAAACGAGGCAGTCGCTGTGAAGATCCTCTATGACACTGAATACATCCAGGACACAGAGAAAGAGGTATAACTTTGGACTCCTTTTCATTCTTACCACATACAGTTACATTCCCTTTGTGTAACCTCCATCACAGTATGTACTTTAACTGTTTCATGTCTCCTCTCTTCTCCCAGTTGTCCATGTTAGAACACACCCATGTTCTCAAACCAGACCACACTAACATGGTCAAGTTCTTTGAGCGTTTTGACCATATGGGACAGATCTGTCTCTATCTAGATCGTAGTCTCTATGATCTGCTCGCAGAACGAACCTACTGTGAAAGAGGTGCGACCAATAGCACAGCAGGTATGTATAATTAAAAATGGAACCAGCTATCTATTGTTCTCATACTCTGTCACAACACAATCTTACAAAAAAGAGAGGGGTGATGATGGTGGAGATATTGTTTGATTCACAGAGGAAATCACGTTCACTCCGTTGATCCACTTTATTTGCTTCCGTAGCCGTAGTACGTTTCATACCTGGAAACCTGGAAACCCAGAACCCGGCAAATTTCAAAATAAGAAACATACTGACCATAGTAATTTATCAAGAAGCTTGTATTTCAGTAGAGCATGTTTCCTTAATCTCTGATGACACAGCATATTCATTTTATGATTTAATACAGTAAATATCTCACACATTGTAACTTTAATATTAAAGCTGCTCTAATAAGTACTTCCCCTCGGGCAAACCACTGCAGGGTTGTCCAGCTATGTGTGGGGGTGTAAGGGACTCAGTGTTGTCAACTCCTCAGTAAGGAAAGTAGCTATTGGCTGTCCTAAAAGTTGCTAGAAGTCACTAATTGATGTCATCACCTAATTTTCATAATTGGTCCTGTGCATGTATTTGTATGGACGCTGTAGGAGAGAGGAATAACATCGTGGGAGAGACAAAAATTAGTAAAAAGCACCCTAGCTATGCAGCAGCTTCACGCATGCGTGATTCATTTGCAGTCTGGATGTAGAGGGGTGAACATCTCCTGCTCTGACTGCAGCTGGGAGGGGCTGCTGCACGAGGACTGGGCCACCTGTGAGTGCCTTGGGACGGAGGAGGAGCAGCACCTGCTGCTCTTTGAGAAGACGATATGTGCTTTCACGTCAGTCTCCAAACGTCGCCAATAACACCAGAAAAAGTCGCTAGATTTGTCCCTAGTCGCTTTTAAAGTTTAAAGTCGCTATAGGGGTCTGAAAACCGCTAAATATAGCAACAAAGTCACTAAGTTGGCAACACTGAAGGGACTGCAGGGGGTGTTTCTATCTGTGCTGAACTTAACTGCTGTGAAACAATCAAGAAATAACTTTTACTTTTTGCTGATCAACCAGCTTTATCGAGGCGAGCGCTCACTCTCATTTACTGTCTATGTCTCTTGGCCAGTGCTCGCTCTCTCTGCCTCTCTCAAACCACTGGACACGAAACCATAAAACTTGTGGTTTTGTGTCACCATTGTGCAGCATAAATTATGAGCCAGATACAGATTTAGAAGCTGGGTTCATGAAATAAACAAAGCCAATGCAACAGTTGGGTACTTGTCTTATCCACCTGGATAGCCTCAGTTTCAGGCTGACTGTGGATCAGTTTGATCAATCGATCGATCGTCTGATTGGCGGCCGCAGCGTAACGTCAGGCTGAGTTTTTCCAAAAGTTGGATCCGGCTCAACCTCTCCACCCCCTAAACTTATTGTTTTGCTTCTCTCACAGCTCACATCAGTGATGTTGTTTCCAGATGCTGTAGGCAACTGTTTTAAATAATGCTAAACCCACACTACCCACACTACTTCTCACAGAGGCATCAACAGCTGTGCTATTGGGTGCTGAACTTCACAGTCCACAGACTCGGGTCACCGGGCACTTCGCTCCCAGCCGTACGGTTGTGTGGTAGTGGACAAACAGTAGCAATACTGCTCTAACTATCTGCGGAGCAGCAACACTCTCCGACACAAAGTAGTAATACTTGTGACCATGAGGTACCGCTAGCATTAACAGGCTAACAGGTAGCAATACCCGATAGGCAATCACCTTGCAGGTAGCAATACCTAAGGGAAAGTAGCAATACTTTTTACCCCTACGCTAGCTTCTGTCGCCCAGTAGCTGTGCGAGCTCCTAGCGAACATAAACCCCTGCTAGCCTCCATAGCCCACACTAGCTAACCATGGCTACGGCTATAAACCCCAACGAAGTGGGTAAAAGCCCGATGCTTTGTCCCTGCAGCAATAAAATCTCATCCTGTGTGTGCGGCGTGTCTGGGCTTAAACCACGCTCAAGCTGCCTCAACGTCCACAGACGAGTGCATCCACGGCGCAGCCTTCCCCTGGAAGCTGCTTCGCTACTGGCCAGCCTGTCAGGGGGGGACCTGCTGTGCGAAGTAGCTGAAGGAGAAGTGGATATGCCCGAGGGGTTGGCTGCTACACCTTACCCCGGTTATGACACAGCCTGATTCTTCTTCTTTTGTTTAATGGTGGGTGGCGTTTAAGGATAAAGTTTCCTTATTACTAACCCTGATTCTGTAGCAGTCATGAGGAAATATGCCTGAATTTATATTGCCATGTCATGGTCAAGAGAAGTTCTAGAACAAACAGACAGAAGAGATACAGGTAGCTGCTAAAGAAAATGGATCATTATCATGCTGCTATATTATTATGGACAGTGCCCCACAAGCACAGTCCACTTTGAAAATACAGACAGACACATTTGCTTGGCAGATACCTTTAAAGTTCGGCCTTATCCTGGCATCGTATCCAGATGTCCTCCCCATCAGTTTGTCCAGAAAGTCAGAGGGAGACATCGGGACCTGCCGTGTCCTTGCAGCATTGTCCACCTCCTTACACTGACCCACACTGTCATAGAACCAGAACAGAGATAACAGTTAATCATCTGTGACACTTTCACAACACAACTTGAGGATAACTTTGATGTTTGATTCAAAACACCTCGGAGCAGATTCATGAACACCCTGAGGGGAAAACCTGCAAACCTTCTGATTTTGACAGTAGTAAACTGTTTTCACAGTGCTGATCTTTTAGGGAATGAGGAAGATTGTAGAGTCCAAAATGGAGGAAGCTATCAGCTGTGGAACACTGTCCATTAATTAACCGGAAGAATACATTTCATTTATTTTGACCCCAAAGAACCATGAAAACTCCGCCTACAGATGAAAACAGTACACTTCCGGGACCTATAAATTACAGAAAGACAAGATACTGAATAAAGATAGTGTCTAAAAATGTAAATGTCAATGTGGTGTCAGAGAAGACATGAGCTGTTTGTAGAATTCTAAAGCAGGTGATTTATTGTTAGACATGGAGAGCTTCCTTTAGTTCTTCTGAGGTTATGGGTTGGTCTAATTAGGGTTAAAACTCATGTTTTTAGTTTGAGTTCAGTTGTCATCAATAAACCCATAAATGTGGGCTAGTGTTATATTCATATTCCTGCTAAATGCATTGATAATAACAAAGTGATGATCTGGGTCTACTATTATGTTTTTGTTTTGGTATGGAATGTTTTTATTTATTAGTATATTAGTGTAGCAACACCTTTTTAGAATAGAAACTATGTGGTTTACCCAGTTAGCTCTTAGATGTTCTGATATTAAGGGATGCGTTTCCTGTACAGGGCAGAAGCTGTGGTTGATTAAGCACTTTAATACCGTTTGTCAGTGAGCTAGTTCTCTAAATGTTCCCTAATGTTACCCAATTATTTCTTGGCTAATGTTACTTACAATCATTTTACAATGAGTTTTACACTCGTGCTGCAGCAGTGGGCTGTACACTCGTCTAGTATCAGCTTCTGGATGCTGAGGTAAAGCTCGATGACCCTGAAGCTACACTTGTGAATGTGTTAGTCAGTTGGGACAAGAAGGAACAGTTCCAAAAATAACTCTGCTCCATGCCAGGGTCATACGGCTAAACACACACACACTCACACACACATGTACACACACACACACACACCCTAGTGAGGCCAGGCGAGTGTATTTTCAGGATCATCAACCTTTACTTTGGCATTTGGATGTAACTACCATTTACCCCAGCAAGGAGGAACCTCGCACAATCCTGAGGACAGAATAAGTGTGTTCATTATTAGTTTGATTACTCGTTTAACCTTTTCTTACACTCACACTGGTGGTGACAACAAGACACAAAGACAGTGGCACTCATTAATTTCCAATGAGACAGAGCAGAACGACAGCTTGAGAAAGGATCTTAGAAACTCAGCAAGAGTAGAGGAGTAGTGATAAATATGTTCATCTGATCATCTTTAGTTCCTATTAATCACTCCCTTCCTAATAATCACAAAAAAAGAGGATATGATTGTAGTTGCAGCTTGTCTTGTCACAGCAGTCATCATTGTTACAATCATTTCAATTCAGTTTTTATGCCTGTTTTCAGTTTGCCTATTAAAACAAACAGAAATGCCATATTTCCATCATGTTGACATATTCTGTGCAAGTCAAAAGTCCTGTTGAAAAACAAATCATGGTCTCACTGAGCTCAAACCAGACGGAGACCTGCAGAATGTTATGGAATTTTCTATCCTTAGGTTACACGTGGTCACGTGTGGGCCTTGAGGTCCTCGGCAGTATTAGTTGTTTGGCTTTGACTGGGAGCAGTAGGTGCCAGTCTATCTCAACACTGTGGTGGCCAGGGTCGAAGAGACTATTGCTGCCTTCATAGACATAATAGATAGCTGGCCGTTGACGTTCCAATCTGCGTAAACAGACATCTGTGTCTCCAGACTAGAATATGCTGACAATAACACCTGCATGGGTAAAAACATTCTCTTTGGTTAATTCTGGGCGTATAGTATTTGTGGTGTTATCTTTGGGTTTAAAGTCTATCCACCAGCATGAGTTGGGCAGAATGTGAGACCGACTCAGGCACTTCTGATGCACTTTGAGAGTGTCTCTAATTCTCCTTGGCCAAGTGTCAGTAAATATTACAGCATAAGACATCAGAGGCTCCTGAACACTTTCTTCCCTCCTGACCTCACCATTGACCTTTGACTTCAGCAACTTCTCCACAACACAGAATGCTATGGAGCCATGTTTGCCTTGAATTTTGAATACATAACCAACAGTGTCACGAGTAAAGCACCCCCACACCATCACACCTCCTCCTCCAGCGGCTGGAAACATCAGACCAAAGTCCAGATTTCTACTTGTCTAATGTCCAATCTTCGTGTTTCTTGGCCCAGGCAGTTCTCTTCTTGTTGTAGGTTTCTCTGCAGACATTTGACCATGAAGGTCCAGACTGACTGCCTTTCATGGATTTCTCATTTCTCTTTACATAGTTGAGTGGTTCTTGCCATTTTACTGTAGTTGAATAGAGTTATTTTGATGGTCTCATACGCATTAAGAAGGAAAGAAACTAATTAACTTTCGACAAGTCATACCTGTGAATTGAAACCATTGCCGACAAAGTAGCACGCCGCTGAGGGCCGAGTGTTGGAGCTGCTTCCTGTGCACCACCACACGCACTCTCTGCTGTCTGCTCAGGTCTGCCCATGGATATGGACGTGTCTGCTAGGAGTGTGTGAGTCATGCTCAACATCATGTGTGTGTCTGTTCTGTGGATTCTGATGTTGGCTCGGTTCCATTGTAAATGTTAGCAGTCGATGCAGATGAAATATTCATAACAGATAAAAGGAATAAAACATGGAAAAAATGAAAAACAGCACATACATCCAGTATATACAGTGCACCAGTCCATGTGTTATTTCATGTGGCTATTTAAGGCAGTGATGGCCTTAGCATAAAAACTGTTTGTGGGGGGGGTTTTATTGTCCTGTATCTCCTGCCTGAGGGTAACTGTTCAAACAGGATGTGTCCGAGGTGGGATGGGTCCTTGATGATGTTCTGGGCTCTTTTGAGGCAGCAGGAACTGTAGAGCTCTTTCAGGGAGAGGAGAGGGCAGCAGATGATTTTCTGGGTGGTGTTGATGACCCTCTGGAGCGCTTTTCTCTCTGCAACTGTGCAGCTGGCAAACCATACACAGATACAGTAAGTCAGGACGCTCTCTATGGAGCAACGGTAGAAGGTCATGAGCAGCCTTTGGGGGAGGTGGTTCCTCCTGAGGATCCTCAGGAAGGAGTAGAGTCTCTGCTGTGCTCTCTTTACCAGCTCGGTGGTGTTAGCGCTCCAGCTGAGGCCTCCCTGTATGTACACTTCAGTGACGCTTACTTACCGCATCACTGTCGTGCCAATAATGACGTTAAAGCACGCCTCGAATGTAATATTGCTTAAATGAGTAAGCACTGGTTCACACTAGAATTGTTGTAATATGTTGATTCAGTCGACTTCTACACTCTTGTTGTTTGATTGTGTTAAAATCTTCAGACTCCACGCACTCCTTCAGATGGTCAGTAATGACCAAAGGGCTTTAGTTCCTTATAGAAAATGTTTGTTTTAGATTATTTTATAAACCTGAAATGTTGATTTATGACCTCTATGCTTGGTTTAAATCCAGAATGAATAGTCCCACTATGTCATGATAGCATGATGGGACAGTGAGGCTCCTCAAAACCTTTGAGAATCTAATAAACCAGATTTATGATCTAATATTGCCATCTGTTTTTAAAAGCTGCTTTTAAAGTTCTGTTTTATACTTCCTGCACTGAAGACGGCCCTTAAATTTCATTATGCATTGCATAATGACAATAAAGATATTCTATTCTATTCTTAGTGCCAATAATAAGTTAAGGCTCACCCTCTAATGTAACAAAGGTAAGAACTGTACAAGCACTAATTCTCATAAACGTCACAGCTCAATAGAAGAGGCTAGTCCATAAGTTAGTGGAGTGTTGAGTCTCAGTCTCAGTTCACATACTTACATACATACATGTGCTATTTTGAGTACATAAGTGGGTTCAGTCAGTTATGTCCAGATGCAGTATACTGTGAGTGATGTCATGGATGCCACTTTACCTGAATATGTAAAGTAAATTCCAGAAAGAAATCCCATCAGTAGTTATACGAGTAGTACATGGACAACCAACGCAATGTATTACAGTAACTCAGTTTAACCTTCCCACTTCCAGCTGGCTCTGCCCTGCATCGTGCAGAGGCCTCAGTCTCATTATTTAGTGTTAGTCTTTCCATGCGATCCATTTTGCTCTGCTTGTTTCTTTTGGACGTTCCAGTCAACAGTCACACTGTCAGCTCAGACCATCTTAGATCAGCTGCTAAGCTGCTTAGTAGCGCTACCTCTCTCCACATCTTTTCTCCCGCTCTCTTCCCCTCCCTTCTCCTGCAATCTGTTCTGCTCTTTTCTCCCCCCCTTTCCTCTTTTATATTCTCCTCCTTTAAAACATGAGAGAAGCGTAGGATGCAATGTAGAGAGACACGGCATAACATCTATATCAATAATGGATGAGCTTTTAATCTACAACTACTGTATCTCTCTCACACAAAGGCCATTTAGGGAGAGCTGCATATATTTAATGTATGCTTTTCTTTCATGTTTTAATCTGCTTCCACTATTGCACTTACTACTCGTAGTAGCCATGCTACTGCTTCTACAGTCCCAGTTCAGTTCTGGACACCCTTTCTCATTCAGTGTTTTTCTTTTTTCTTTTTTAATTTTAATAACTTAGAATAACTCTGTAATGTTTAAAGTGTATAAAGAATGGACAGAGCCTGAGTGACGTGCCGTGTTTCTGTGAGGCGTAGAGAAGGTGAACGGATGGTGTCTGCATGTATGGTTCCCACCATGATGCATGGAGGAGGTGTGATTGTGCTTCACTGGTGATGCTGATGATTTATTTAAAGCATCGCAGCATCAGTAATCAACATCAATAATGACAAATGCACTGGTGGTTTCTACACAGAGGGAAGTGAAGTGAGCACAATTTATGATCCACACAAAGACTTCAGCCATTTACACCGAGCAGACCACCAAACTACTCATTTGTAGATGTGAGGCACACGAGTCAGCCACCACGTTGATGGATCTGGCATTTATGGTTCTCGTGAAGAATGTAATAGTAACAATAATAGTGATATAGTTGAAAGCATGATGTGTGTTTCCAGTCTAAGAGGAAATCAAATCCACACCAAGCAACGGCACTGAAAAAATATGACTGACTGTATTTGGCCATGAATGAAGTCAGCTGTGTTTGTGTCTCATCACATTTACAGAAGAAAGCCGCTGAGCACAGCTTTGTGTAGGCCCACCTTAGCTGGTTAAAGGGATTTACACAGCCCATTATGTGTTTGATCTACACATGATGACAGTGGGTTGTGCTTCAGTTGTGCTGGCATACAGTGAGTGTTCTATGGATCAGAGCCAGAGCCAAATGTGTCACACTTCTGTATCTGTGTGTGGCTTTGTGTGCCGTCACAGCAACTGACCAGCATTTTACTTACAAGCTACATTTTACAAACACATACACACACACACACACACACACACACGCACACACACGCACACACGCACACACACACACACACACACACACACACACACACACACAGCAGCTTGAAATAGACTTGAACTGTAGGGAACTGTAGCTGCTGCTAGCTAATGTCTGGCTGCCTAGACTGTGAGCTCAGAGCACCGGGGAGAGTGTTAGCGTTTGCACCACAGGTGTTTTGGACCCCCGGGGTGTGAGGAGGGAATGCTGATGGAGAGTGGAGCCTGCATCATGCCAGAACCAGAGCAGGGCAAGTGTGCAAAGTAACCAGGCTGAGGAGCCCCTGAGGACAAAATGACAGAGACTAAGAGACTGAATTCCTGAATTTCCTGGTTTCCTCAGCTCTCTGTGATTTACAGAGTCTCCTGATGCACAGTGAAGTAAACTGCTGCCAACTGTAGCTGCTGTTAGCTAATGTGTGTTAGTTTGTTAGCTGGGCTGTCGGACTACAGCTGTCCATATTTACCACAGTGGGATTACACAGGGTCTACACTACAGTTGCTTTAAATGAGCCATATGACATTCAAATCAATACAATCACTACTGTTGTGCCTGTGACTTTTATCAATGTACTAAAATCCAGGTTAGAAACCATGGCCATTGTTGAGTCTCTTAACATAACCAGAAAACTTCTGTCATTAGGATATATTGTAAATCATTCTGAACACACACACGTAATAACATGTACAGTAGCGGGAAATTACAATAAATCCAAAGTTCACAGGTTGATCTGATTGGTCAGTTTGTTATTTCTGATCTAGAATGTGTCAGTCAGAAACAGATGGCAGCTGTAACAGGGAGAACTCATGAAGATGTGATGCAGGAGCAGTGACAGCCACTGCAAAGCTTTGCTCAGACTACCATGAACTGTGAATGATTCCCCTCTTTCTTCCACGTAAGGGTTAGGTTAGGGTTAGGGTTCCCGTAATACTAATAAAATACACATTTTTAAACCATCATTCTTATTTGTTTGGATTAATGTGGGCAATGCAGTTGATCTGTTATGGCTGAGACACACCTGATGGCAATATTACTGAATGGATTTATCAAAACGTAGACCGCTGACCAGTGCTTGAACACCATTCATGCCTATTTTGAAACACAGAAGTGAGACAGGGGTCCTCAGAATATAGCTGACTCTTTTTACGCCTGATTAAACAGACAAAAATCTGGGACACAACTTTAAAGTGCCAACATTGTCATAAAAATATACTTAATAAGTATTAAGTAATAATTTAAAGTTGTTTTGGTAAGACATGATTTGTCCCAGTTCTCAAGAATGTGTGGTATATGTAAACCTAATAAGCTGAAACACATCATGAGCTGCTACAACTGTATGAGTGTGTGGTTGACAGTGAGCCAGAGTGGAGTGTGTTTGTCCACTTCTTCTACTGTCACAGTGACTGTATCCACACAGTATCATTCCACTGAGGAGTTAATGTTGCCCCTCAGTAATCTGCCACTGTCACAATGAGTGTTAAGTTTTTCAAACATACAAGGACATTCATTGCATGTTAATAAGTAAATCACATTACATACAGCCTATTATGTGCTATGTATCCCTATATTCATAGCAAAATATTAATATTGATATTAATAAAACAAACTGTGCGGTCCCCCCATCTTGCGGGTTGCAGTTACACCGTCCATTACTGCATTCAGTTTGTTGTGCACAGTCTTTATCCCTCCACCTATCTCCAAGTGAGCAAAGGCTGCAACACAAGACAGTGACGTGATGCAGCTGCTTCTCCAGCAAAATCGACCTTGGATAGATAACCCTGTGAGCCATCATGTGATCAGTTCTGCATGGAGGCCACTGGATGTTACAGAGACACTCAAACATGCATGGGCTTCATAATAATGTTCATATTGATCCTTGGGCGGCTGTGGCTCAGGAGGCCGAGTGGATACTGATTGTTATGGGGGGTTCAGTCCGCAGCTCATCCTGTCCACATGTCAAAGTGTCCTTGGGCAAGATCCTGAACCCCAAATTGCTCCCATTGGGTCAGGTCAGCCCTTTGCATGGTAGCTTGTGTGTGTGTGTGTGTGTGTGTGTGTGTGTGTGTGTGTGTGTGTGTAAATGTGAATGAGGCCAATTATAAAGTATAAATCAGCTGATGGAGATTAAGGTTATTCCCTCATAACTCACAGTACAAGAACTGAGCACCGGCCTGGGGGGATGCATTTGAAATATTCAACAGGTAGAATCAAACAAACAGGCCAAAGTCAAAACCAGGATGTTTTCCACTGCATAGCAAAGAACAAGATACATAACACATCTGTATGGATACCTTGCTGAGTTGTCAGGACGTCAAAACTTGATGGAGATACTGTATATCTATATCTGCAGATGTTTCCTGTCTAGGAAACAGCTCAAATAATTTCTCCAAACTTTATTTGCAATAAGCTAACAGAGTATTATCAGACCCACAAATCCCAGAGCGTTCAGCATCAGCATTTATCTGTTTGTATTCACAACATATCACCTGCTCTCTGCGACTAAGATGCTAAAAAGCCCAACCCTGTCTGCGAGAGGTTTGGTCTGAAGTGCTGACAGAATTATTTATAACTAGCTCTCTGATTATGCAATAAAACATCCCCATGAAGCAGACATGAAGAGACAGAGAGAAGAGGCCTTTTTTCATCTGGCCATACTGAGTGTGCCTGGGAGACCTCGGTTTATCCCTGCCATTATGTAACACCCTATCTCTGTCAGCACGACAAGCACGCGGGAATGTAAAATGTTCAAGAATCCATTGTTCTCGTCTATGACCTGTGGATGGATGAGTGTCCACTATATCTATTACACTTGTGTTCAGATGCTGAGCTGTCATTAAAAAGGAATAAAAACAATCTCTGTTTATCATCAGGGATGTCCACAGCTTCTCGTCATCTGTTAAGACTAGACTAGTTTTCATAATGAACATAAAGAGTATGCAACATGCTAGTAAGGATCTGATATTTAAAGTGGAATTAGATTAAAAGTGTGCAGGTGTCTGCTGCCATAGCTACCTACTGAAAGTAGACTAATGCCCATAACTGACGCACTAATGTGCAACTTTGGTGCACCTCATGGAACTGTATTGGGGACATTCCTCTTCTCTATCTACCTGAACCACAGGACATCAGAAGGCTGAACACTCTTCATTGTTTTTCAAGTCTCATTTTTGTCTTGTCTGGTCTGAAGACTTGGTAACCTGGAACCAGACAAATCTGCAAGCTCCTGTTTCATTTAGGGCTGCAACTATTGATTATTTTAGCTGTCGACTAATCTATCGCTTATTTTTCCGATTAGTCGATTAGTTACGATTATTTCTACTAAAATAGAACACAACAGAAAGATGCATCATTTCAGAAGCTGAAGTCTGTGCATCATGTTTTATCATTATGTTTTAATTGATTAAATATCTTACAAATTAATTATTAATATGCTCCAAATCACAGATTACCACTGACATGAAGTGGAGGTTTAGTATTCAGTGTAATATCCAATTCATGACATTACTGATTTGTACTGATTTGTACTGATTACAGTTTATAGTTAGTTAATGATTTGCTGCTGCTGTGCATCTGTGTCTCTCTATCACTATCACAGGTTCCACTGCTACTGTAATCATTTTATCATTCGTTGTCATTTTATCATTCATTGTAATTGTACAATATGTTTGTGTTGATTTGTTCTGTACACGTGACATCTATTGCACGTCTGTCTGTCCTGGGAGAGGGATCCCTCCTCTGTGGCTCTTCCTGAGGTTTCTTCCACCTTTTTTCCCTGTTAAAAGGGTTTTTTGTGGGCAAGTTTTTCCTCACTCGAATCGAGGGTCTAAGGACAGAGGGTGTAACTTTTTTAATCAATGATTCTATTGGCCGCCTTTCAAGTCTGTGCACATAAACAAATAACAAATGAAAGTATTCAAAGAGCATGACTTGATCTGTATATCTCCATTGCACCTCTTGTCTGATGACATGGGGGAGCATGAGCTTACAACAACTGCAGCGCTTCACATTTTGTATTTTAATAAATCTGTTTTGGTTGCACACTAATGGATGAATATGTCTTTGTATAAAAAAAACGCAAATCCATTCAGGTTTGATTTGCTTGTAGGTTGGTAGGCTAATATAAAGACACACGTACATTTATGACCATATTTGACTGATAAAACTATCGGTGTGGGAGAAAGGAGGTTTCTGCCCGACATCGACGATATGTTACAAATCACTACAAAATTGTCAGGCTGTATGTCCTATAACTCACTGATAACTAAGACAAATAACTTGTAGTTTATTTTCGTTGTTCTATGCTACCGTGCCAATCTTCCCGTAGTCCATTTCCTGTAGTGTGTATGTTTGTAGTGGTGCTAATGAGATTTGCTCCGGCTGAAAAATATTTTATTTAACAGTATGTGATCATACAGTGGAGTTTTATAATACGACGTATCGACGCAAACATTCAGTGACGACGGATTTTTATCGTTGATGTAATCGATTACTTTGACTAATCGTTGCAGCCCTAGTTTAATTTCTGGCAGATGCTCTGGCCACCCAGAGTCCACCTCCACTCTGCTGGAATTTACACGTTAGGAGCAGTGGGCAGCTCCTGTGTTTTGCTCAAGGGCACTGACAGGAGAACTAATCTAACATGTTTCGTTTTTTTTTATCTCTAAATAGTTCATTATCATTGAGGTATGTATATTGCCAGACATATCTCTGCACAACTGTTGCACTGTGTAAGCAGAAAAAGGGTCACTTAGGTAAGCCATAAAGTACTTCTATTCCACAGCCACTGAAAACTTTGGAGAAGAAAACTAGTGAGTAAATAGATTGTCTGGAGGCCTGAGCAGTGACATTTTGAACAAAAACAAACAAAAGAATGACAGTGGGTCACTGATGCGGTTGGTCATGTAAGGGCTGAGCACCACAAGCTGGAAGAAAAACTAGCATGATTTTAAAAGGTCAGGCCAAAAAGTGCATTAACACTGTTGCTGCAGGAGGAGACAAGACAGCAGTACTCTGAGACACACTGCTGCTAGCTTCACTCTACACACTGCACTGATGGCAATACACAACTGTCACACACAAGGCAGAGCACGCTTAGATCAAAACATTTCAGCGTGAGAATGAATAGTCACGCCGATGCTGACCCAAATGACAAAAAGAATATATTTCTCATCCATCACTTTTAGGATTTGCAAACACTTTTCTTTGTTCTGAAACGTTTTCAGAGCAAACTTTGAGTTGAGTTCGAGTGAGAGGTGTGTGTGCAGGCGTACGTACAAAAAACACTCAGACATCATAAAGGTCTAATAAAGGCATGGAGGCCATACCATTTGCTGCAGCCATTCTGCAGCTTTTTTTTAATTTTATTTTTTTTACATTTGCCAGTTTAGTGGCAAATAGATCACACGACTGTAATGAGGGAACAAACATAATTAAATCTAGATGTGCATAAAAGCCATCGTTTGATTCACCACAATTTTACAATCAGAACAAATGTCAGAATCTTGATGGTAGGTTTGAAGAAGAAACTTCTTAATAATGTTTTCCTTTCTTTCTCCTGTTTCCTTCCTTCCTTCTTCCTCTCCTGAGATCCTCTGGTCTGTTGTTGGATTCCTCACCAAAGCTTCCCCATAATGCAGCCACACACTGAAGAAGAGTTCACGCTGCATTTGCAATCTTTTCATTTTCCTAATAAATCATTCAGAGGTGTCTTGTTGATGATGTGCTCCTTGCTAGTGAATGACTCAACCATAGTAACCCCATTTGAATTCATTTTTATGACAGAAGAAAATCTGAAAACATTTCTAACCCATGAGTAAAATGCCAACACGCAATAAACATAACCTGTGCAATCCATAGTACGCTGTACTGTATGTGGAAAATACTGAAAAACAATGACCTATTTCAAACACAGGCATTCTGCTCATATTCTTGCTATGCTCATATCAATAAGAGCCTGGCTGTGTCCGCCTCACTGTTTGCTTGTTGTTGCTGCAGAATAAAATTGTACATTTAAAAATGTATTTAGTAATGTGTAGCAGCTTTTGGTGTCAACACAAAACTCGATTTCAAGCCTCCTGGAGGTGAAAGTGTTCCTCTGTACTGTTGAAGAGACACGAAGGAAGACCTACGAGAGCAACGTCTATTCTGCCTGATGATATTTCATCTTTTAATCTCTGGTCAAAAAACAACCAACGCCAGGCCTGAGCCTGATGTACTTAAAATATGAATGAACGTCTGTGCTCTGCTTCACCAAAACATCATTTAATTAGTCCGTCCGCCGGAGACTTCTGCGTCAGTGACAATGAAGCGAGAAAACAGTCAGACTCAGCTGGGCTGCTGACATAACCACAATTTTTAACCACCGCTCTGCAGATTTGCAATATGTGATCATCTGCCGGCACCTCAAACACAGGCTGCTGTGCCCGGCCAGGGTGGCTGTGGCCTGTCAGTAGACACTGACCTCTATTAACATTCATGTGGCCTGTCAGTAGACACTCACCTCTATTAACATTCATGAGATCAGCAGCAGAAGTGATCAAATTATTGAACATCTCAGTGCAGCAGTGTGCTAATTGTTATGGCTAAGTGTAGGTGCTCAGGTGTAATTGGAGGGTCACTTGTTCAATTCCCAAAGTGTCCTTGTGCCTTGTACCAAACTGCTCTGGATGTCTTTCTCTGCCATCAGTGTGTGTGTGAGCTTAGTATTATTATGAGTGTTCCGGATAAGAAGCACTGTATCGCGGCTGATGAGCAGCTTTACATAGCAGCCTGTATGAATGTGTGTGTGAATGGGTGGACAGAGTGATCTAAATAAGTCCATTTCCCATTATCAGATTAAAAACTGCATATTGTACAACAGTTGGAGGATATTTCTCACAGGGAATTTCAATAATGCAAACAGGGAGACTGGCCTACCCGAGTACAAACAGCTGATCACGCTCTCCGTGAGGGGATAGTGAGAGGGAACCATGGGCCTTTAGAACATACGCATAAAAGCATGAGACATTTTTTGCTTCTTTCTACATGCCCCCTGGGAAATTTAGGCCATGCTGAATCTAAGCAGACAGACAGAGGCCAAGCTGCGACTACCAGGAGGAGGAGTGCTACAGAACGTTTGCAGTCTGCAGATGCATGTGCACTGTCACGTGATTTATTTTGTTTTGTGGCGAGAGCTGCCTCCTAAAAGACAACTCATCAAATTCATAATCCCTTATTGTTCACGTATGCAGATGAGTTCTCTGGGAAAGTTCACCAGTGTTGGGTATAGTTACTTTGGAAAGTAGTTAATTAGGTTACAACGTTACCATCAATTAAAAGTAATCTGTTACGTTACAGTGTTACCTATGAATAAAAGTAACTAGTAGTAAAGTACTCATGCGTTACCAAAAATCAAAAGCCGTTTGCAGCGCCTCGCACATGCTGCAACTTAACTGACACAGACACACAGCCTCCTTTAAATGCACCGAGAAGTCCTGCTTGGATACAAGATGTTTTTTTAAATTGGAAGTTGAATTTTTTGCGGTCGACAGAAGCTTTCCACCAACGCAGAGTGTGCATTTTACCGTTATGTTGTTCTTGTCCTTATCACTGGCGAATTGAAAATAATGTGCGTACTTCCACGATTCAAAAGCTGTCCTCTCTGCCATCTTGCCGGCGGTTCGAAAACACTCACACACACACACACAGGTAACGTAGGACAGCAGGGCACAGACGCATCATCACAGCGCTGCGCCTCCGCTGACACATCCGCAGGTGGCACAGTACTGTCTGACAAAAAGCAGGCTGCAGTCGGAATTTTTCTTTCCTTATCCGGAGAAATTCTTAAAGCTCCATTAACGTCCTCTTTGGTCTTTTTGCCTCTGTCATGCTGTGCATAGAGGTTACTGAGTCCCGTTACACTGCTCACTTGCCCAGCTCCGGTTCTGGCACAACACTGGCTCTGCATGCCATCAGCATTCTTCTGCACCCTAGGCCTGAAAACCTCTGCCCCAGCCTCTGGTACAAACACTGACACTTCCCTGGTGCTCAGAGCTCACAGTCCAGGCAGCCCAGCTAACAAACTGAGCTAACTGCAGCTACACTTGGCAGCAGTTTAAGGGGAAACCAGAAAATGTTGTACTTTAATATGCAGCCTTTCTAGTCTATTTGCATCTGTAGTACTTGTTCAGACTAATTAGCTGCTGGATTAATGCAAACATCAGAAACACTACATTTCCCAGCTACCCCTGGGCTATTTTTGGCATTATAGCCTAGACAGCCCAGTGCAGTGACAGGGACAGGGTCGACTACTGCCTTCAGCCAAATGTTCACTTAGTGTGGAGACTGCCCCCTTCGTATCCTCCCACATCAGCACACACACAGAGCCGGGCAGAGCAGCACTTAGCTGTGCTTCTGAGCCACATGTTTCCTTCAGCGGTAACAAGTGTTCCCATGGTCATGTTTGTCATGCACCGTTACAACACACACACTCCCACACACACACACACACACACACGCACACACACACACACACACACGCACACACACACACACACACACACACACACACACACACACACACGCACACACACACACACACAAACTCCTGGTCTGATATGATGGACACTGTAGTTTGTTTTGTAGAATTTATGAATAGAATTTAATGGATGCCTGCTGGCTGTCATATTAAGAATGAAACTTTCCTTTTCCTTCATTTAAATACCAGTGAAGGTTGACCAATAGTGGACTTTTATATTTAGAGCAGGTAAAAGATGATGCCAATATTCTTCCTCAAGTTAAGTCAAATATTATTCATGTCACAGTTTTCCAATCTGACAAGCATTCAACACCCCCTGTCCTCAGTTAGTCATGTACCTGACCTGTATCTACATTCATGTTGTCAGATTGTTTTTTTTTTTTTTGGACCAATTATCAGATCATTAATAAGCAGAACTGGAGCATGAGAGTGATGAAATGCTCAGAGGATGACAGATGAGCTCTGGATGGGAGTCAAGCAGCAGACCCAAGACAGGCTTGGACTGATGAGGGAGCCTCAAATAGTTCCCGATGCCTTGACCTTTCTGCAACTGTATGAACATGCACATGACTTTCTAAGCCAAATGTCCAATTTGGGAACCCCAAGAAAGCCTTTAATATCAGCTGTTGTGGCCGTGGTTGGACAAAAGGAGAGCGGTGCTGGGACTTCCAAAGCTGATGGATGCCTTTGTTTTGTTTTTCCAGAAACTTCAGCTGAGAAAAATGTTTGAGATCTGTCCATCTGTTCATCCTCACTCACTGTCTGATAGGGTTGTGAACGATAAACCGATGCGACCGGATATTCGGTTTAACAAGTGAGAGATACGGCTGCGTCGGTAGCAGCCTCCTCAGTCGATACGAATTAGCCATGAATTCCTAGATGAATCGGTTGTAGAGTCATGGATCGGGTATCGCGAGACTTGGAATCGGTTGGCGGCTTCACACACTTTTGGAAAAATCCACCGGGCCCGTTCGCAGCGCGTTGCGTGAGCGTGGCATATTTGTTCAGTCCTGCACGCGACTTCAAACCACCGGGAGCATTTCAGAAGCGTTTAGCCCGCCAGACTTTGTTTACTTGCTCAGATTTGGCCATTTTCCCGGTGTATGTTCTTCTAAATATGATTCTACGTGTGTAAATATGCTACGTAGTTAATTAGTTTCGCTTTTGTCTGTTTTTACGACCGGCAGTTTGCACGGGGTATTTTATTTTGAAAATCCACCTGATTCTCTCCAACAAATGATGTTGATTCAGCCAGACGTTTTTTGGTCCATGTCTAAAAATAAATACATTGACATGTGATTTTGTTGTTGTTCTTTTTTTTAATTTTATTTTTGCCAGTGCCATAAAGCAACAATGCTTGGGGATATGTGGTCTTTTACATATTTGAAAAGAAAATATAGTACTGTACTATAAGATAGTCACTTTCATAGAATTGGCTTCTTTATTTTATAAAATATCTACAATAAATGTTAACCGTAGAATCAAATCAAATCGTATCTGTAATAAAAGTATATCGTTTTTGAATCGTATCGTAACCTGTGTATCTAGATGCGTATCGAATCGTTTATCACAGAGAGATGTGAAACCCTACTGTCTGAGAAGTTACAGTAGCCTCTGTGTAAAACACAGTATAAACATGAAATCTATATAGTCATCTATATATGACTTTAAACATGGTACCATGTGGTTGGCAGTCAGTTACAGTAGCTGTGTTTTTAGTATTTGTTTTTGTCTTCATCCAATTTGTGTGCAAACATGGACTTGAACTATGGAGATCATCTGTTATCGCTAGGCAGCGTTAGCATACTCTCTGTGGAAAGACCGGAGATCCCTGCTGAAGTGAGGAGAAGGAGAAGGGCATGCAGAGCTGGATGTAGACGGTAAAGACAGCACAAACCATGCATACTGTCTGTTATCATGGGGAATGTAAGGTCACTCCCCAATAAGATGGAGGAGCTAACAGCGCTAACCAGGCTACAGAGGGAGCATCGACGGGGTAGCAGCACAGAGACGTGGATACGACGGCTTTCAACTTGTGAGAGCGGACATTAGACAGACAGACAGACAGACAGACAGCTGAAGACAAATAGAAAAACAGGAAGAGAGACAGAGGGAACGACACACAGCAAAGGACCACAGGCCCGAGTCAGAACCGGGTTGCTGCAGGAAGGACTCAGCCTTTATAGGCACATTTTTCTCAGCCACCTTGTGCAGTGGGAGCTGCTGTAACAAGTGAATCTCCGCAGTGTGAGATCTATAAAGTCTGTCTTGTCTTATCTTATCTTATCTTATCAATATATTCCATTACATTTGATAAAACTGTTAAAATCTGACTTAATACAGTATATATCTTAACCTGTGTTACGTAACTTCTGGGTCACAAGTATAACAAAGTACATCTGCCTCATCAGCTTTAACTCTGTGACAGGCATTATCTTCTGGTACTTACTGACAATTGAATCATATGCAGTATATGAAAGTCAGCTGACGTTTTATGTCTGCAGGTTAATGTTTAACTTTGTTTCATGTTATTTCATGTTGTATCTGTTAATACTTTGCATTGCTATGGGCCAGCTGCGATGAAATGGTGGATGAATGCAGACTGCATGAAGTGACAGATGAGAGCACAGGCAGGCCGGCCTCCGGCTCCACTGTTTATACTTTAATTCCCCTGTGCTAATAAATGAGATAAAAAGAGTTTGTAGCCTCTGGACCACTTCTCTTCATTTTGTGACATCATCCTTAGGCTGACATAAATCTTCATGACACATTATAGAATGTACACTGAGATACGCTGAGTATACTTCATAGCAAATAAAGCCTTTATTAGGAAGGTTGCTTCAAGTGACATTTGAATTCTAGATCTAAATGCTGCATGTCTGTTTGTTCTGTTTAGACCAGCTACAGTATTTCTACACAGCTGCAGAATGAGGCCTCTGGGTCTCAACGTGGAGGTCCAGGCTGCCTCCCCGGTGGTCGTGAGCCCTTCTTCTGTTCCCTTACTGAGTTGACAAACTGTTTGCCTTTGCTTGAGGCTGACCAAAAGTCCATGTCCTCTCCAAACTCCTTCCACACCACGCCTGAGAGGCCTCCTTCTCCAGCCTGAAAGGCTCTTTTTAAACCTCTGTCTTCACTCATGCACACAAACATACATTGCAGATTGCATATGCCTGCTCGAGATAATAACCACCGCTGTAGTATGATATGACCAGTGACCATGGATAATGTGCCTCTGCATTGAGACGAAGCGACAACAGAAAACAACAGCCCGGAATAGAAAAGAGGCAGAAACAAAGACTTTGAGTATTATACAGGAATGACAAGCTGGAAGCAGATCCAGTCCAGCTCCCGTTGAATGACAGACTGTAAGCCTGTTAGATTTCTGCGTGGAATCCATCCATGACCCTGTAAGAAGATTTACTGCGGCTTTGATCTTTTCAGCTGTCTTTTATGCTAAAGCTTGTCAAAGTTTAGGGAGCGTGTTTTTTTTGTGTCTAAACTTCTACAATACAAAAACTGTGTCAAAGTTAAATGTGGCAAACCTTCCTGGCTGAGCATCCCCCCCTTTTATCCTCCTCTTCTCTCTTAAAGTAGATACGACAGAACAGAGAATCATGTTAATATCAGCACGCAACCATCTGCCCGTTGGGACTTAGTTGGGGTCTACTACCAGGGGTCTCAAAGAAAATAAATCTCATTTCAAGTAAAGTGATGTTCATGATGCAGCATGCGACAAACAGTTTTCCTGACTTCCCAATGTCATCTGTCATCAACTTTGTACTTGTAGTCAAGCATGAGGTAGGCTTAAATAAAATACACCAGACTTAAATAATGCAAGTCATTGTGCAATTACAAATTCCAGTGTCGGGAGGAACTGCTTTTGGGCTTCTGTTCTGGTTGATGTTGGCAAATGAAGCTGAGATACAGCAACAAAAATCAAAATCAAACTTCAATCTTCAAATGTTTCCCTGATGAACACTTTCAGTGCCGTCATGTAAAACTCACCGCTCAGCAGATTAAGGCTACTCAGAGGTGCTGTAGTTATAGTTATGTATAATAATAGAAGTAACTGCATTACTGCAATACTACCTGTGCATAATTCATTTATTAACACAAGACTAGATGTTTGATGAAAGTGCATGTTGTACAGCGTGTGGACGCTTCTCCTGTGGTGAAAACATTCAGTCATTTCTTGGAGACAATTTTACACTCTCTTCACACTGATTGGTCAGGCGTGCATGTGCTGAGAAAGTTAGCCATCACAACTGCTCTTTCACTTTTTGTCTTGTCCACACAAATGCAATACCATGAATGCCTTTAGTGTGATACTGTGTGTGTGTGTGTGTGCTTTTATTCCTGTGTGAACGATTCATCGTCTCTCCCATGGTTTTGGAGTATGGTTGGGCGACTGGACAAATAATAATCACAGTCAGCTCACAATCAGATATTAGCCACAGCTCAGCGACAGAGCATTCAGCATCACAGCGCTCTCACTGATCTGCAGACCGAGTGAGAGGAAAAACTGAATATTTTTACATCTGACTCAGTGGATTAAGGATTTATTTTAACCACTGCTTTGTACAGTAGAAAGAACAACTAAGATGGTTTGATGACTGTTATTTCAGTTAAATGTACTTTATTACAAGGTAATTGAGCTACTGTTTATTAGGTAAAAAGACTGAATTCAGAAGGTGTTTAATCAGGAAATTATGTCCTTCCTTCATTCCTTTCTTTATAATTTGAGAGTTTGTTTTGTTTATTTATAGGAACGTAGAGAAGTCACTGCTTGCACACATCTCACGCACACCTGCATGAATATATCAGCAATATATATATAACATATAGCCCTGTGGTGAACCTCTCACCCAATGTCAGCTGGCATCGGCCGCAGCCACCCGTGACCCTGATAAGGAAAGGCAGGCTGAACATAGACCTTTTTAACAGTAGGGTCAACACAGGTGTTACCAATGACACTAATTCAGGTTCAGTTCCATTTATTGCAGCAGAGACTTTTAGTGAGCCAACACGTATGACACCACGCACCCTGACTCTGTTTGAGCTGAATGGAATGGGACCTTAATTAGTCTCATTGGTAACACCTGTGTGTCATTTTAAGTACACACACACCATACTTTCATGAGGCTCACATCTAAATGTAGCTCGGTGTTGGGAACCCAGTATATCTAAGTAGCTTGCTCTGTATCAGTGACTGTATAAACAGAAGCTATGCTTGCCTCCATCTTTTTAGATAGAACAATTACAGAAGGCTGGGAACCGCATGTGACTTAATGATGGCAGACCTGAGGCAAAATGATGAGAAAGTTTCTCATTATTTAGGAAGTTAAAGCAACAGTACGTAGAAATGTGTGTGTGTGTGTGTGTGTTTCAGTGTGTAATATCACTAATATAGTCATAAAAGTCATAAATATGCAGGTGTATTTGTTATGATTATATTAATTATGATCAAAAACTAACTTTAGCTTTCACCTTGTTTGGATTTGGCTCAATTCCTTTTGAAGACACCTTGTGCCCGACGAACGTGATGTGCTCCTGTGTGAACTCACACTTCTCATTAAGTGTAAGTCCTTCTTCCTGCATTTTCTGCAGCACACGGTGCAGTCTTTCATCATGTTCTTGTCTATTTCGTCCATACACTAACACATCATCCGCATGGCATAATACGCCCTCAAAGCTCTCAAACATCTGCAACATCCTTCTTTGGAAATGTTCTGGAGCAGATGCAATTCCAAAAGGGAGTCTGTTGAAAAAATATCTCCCGAATGGAGTGATGAAGGTTGTTAGGGGTCGTGATTCTGGAGTTAAAGGGATTTGCCAAAATCCTGATCATGCATCTAACTTTGTGAAAACTTTGGCATCTGACATCATTGCCAGTGTTTGGTCAACAGCAGGCAAAATGTGACGCTCTCTCTTCACAGCTGCATTCAGTGGTGTGAGGTCGACATAGATTCTCATTTTGTCTTTCATTGGTTTCGGCACAACTACCATCCCTGAACACCAGGCTGTCGGCTCAGTCACCTTTGATATGACACCCATACGTTCCATTCTCTCTAGCTCTTCATGCACCTTGTCTCTGAGAGGTATAGGTACTCTTCGAGGTGTTGACAGTGCATAGGGTATCGCCCCTTGTTCCAGCTCTATGTGGTATGGCTCTTTTAGCTTGCCTAGCCCTTGAAACACTGATGGGTAAAGTGCCTTAAAGTCTGTATCTGTCTGCGTCAACCTCATGGAGTGGTTGTGTGAGTCCTACCACAACATACACATGTTGATTTGTTAATCGGCCCTTTGCACACATTTTGCTCTGGAAGCAGCCTTTTACGTCCAGCAAATTCTGTCCGGGGCCAACTAGTCTTTTCAGGGGCTTGTCTAGCTTACCATATCACTCTGGTTTGAATACGCTCTCTGGTATTGAGGTCACATCGGCGCCTGTGTCTATCTTGAAATTGACAGCGTCTCCATTTAGAGTGACTTTTTTAATCCATGGCTTGGTGGTTTGTGTAGACACCACCTAAAAATGCATAGTCCTGTGAATCACTGTCTGACAGCACTTCTGTGACTGTGTGCACTGCTTGACCGTTGCAACAGGCCACCGCAAAATGTCCTTTTTTGTGACACTTTCGACATTCCACGTCTTTGGCTGGGCAGTCTTTCCATGCATGTTTTCGTCCATTTTCACATCTGCCGCATTCTTTTTCACTTGGCACATCAAACCTTTGGTCTTTGTTTCTCTGTTTCCCTGTATATTGCAACTTTTTTCCTCTTCTCATTGTTTTAATGGCGTCCACATTTGTTTTGGAGTCAGCTCCCGCTGCACTGTGTAGTATTGTCTGTTGTTTCTTAACAGTCTCACTCTGTCTCACTTTTTGTATTGATGAATGAGTCCATTTGCAGCTTTTCGGATCATTTTCTGTCCTTTATCCCGACTACAATTCGGTCTCTTATGAGTTCATCTTTTAGCAAGCCAAAACTACAATGTTCTGCTAATTTGTGCATTTCTGTAATGAAGGCTTCTGAACTCTCCCCTTCTTGCTGGCATCTCATATTGAACTGTGCTCTTTCAAATATCACGTTGTGCTTGCCTATAAAGTGTTGCTCCATTGCAGCTTTAACCGTCATATTTCTTTTTATCGGCTGCTGACATACTCAAAATATCATCAGCTGCAACCCCCATTGCATACAGGAGTGCGTTTACCTGATATTCTTCCTCTTGGTCTTTTAATCCGGATGCAACATGGAATCTCTCAAATCTTCGGATCCATCTCGGCCAGTCGGATGGACTTGCAAATAGCACTGAAACTGCCATGACGTCTTTCTTTTCTCGTTGTCCTCCGTTCTGGAATTTCTTTGTTTTGTTTCGTTCTGCGTGTATGCAGATTCCCTCTCACCGGCTCGCACAGCTTCACTGGCTCTCTCCCCGCCTTCATGAGCATCAAACTTCACTGTTGTTCTCTGCAGGTAATCACACTTTCGCCGTGTCCACATACGACTAAAGTCTTTAGCAAAGTATATCACGGAGATTTGCGTTCTTTGCCACTTCTGACACCATGTATAAAGATGAGACTGGACGCTGAAGTAATATAACGTCAACAACCTTTACTAGTGTAAAACGAAACTTAAAGCATACATCCCAATGCATGGCCTTATGGGTAATGTAGTCTACCGCTACATCATGAACGGGGAAATTAGCTATAGAGAACAAAACTGTTTTTCGTACAAGGCTGTAAACATGTTTATTTCTGCTGTGAAGTTGGACATTTTAACATGGGGACTTATGGAGGTTGAAATGTTCTGTAGCCAGCCTCAAGTGGCCACTCGAGGAATTACGTTTTTTAGGACTTCTGCATTGGCTTAATTTCCCAACCACGGAGGTTGCTGCCTGGCAACAACACAAGACATAGCAGGCAGCTAATATAGACCTTTCTCACAGCAAACATTTTGTGAACACAGGTGTTTCCAATGATACTAATTAAGGTTCAGTTCCATTCAGGTCAAACAGAGTCAGGGTGCTGCTGTGGTGCTTGTTGGCTCACTGGAATGGAACAGAACCTTAACTAGTCTCATTGGTAGCGTCTGTGTTGACCCTATTGCTTCATGTCAAAACGGCTGCTGTAAAAAAAATTCTACTACTTACTAGTCCAACAGCAGTCAGCCCAGCTCGGCGTCTGTCTTTCAGCCTTTTCTTTCACCAAGCTCTCACCAACCACTAAAAGTCAGTCCCAGATTTACTCTTGTCTGGAGGCTGGTCCAAAATGCCTGTTCTTCTCGTATTAATACTAACTCTACCCCCTCTTTGCTCTGAGCTCACAGTCCGACAGCCCAGCTAACAAACTAACACACATTAGCTAACAGCAGCTACAGTTGGCAGCAGTTTACTTCACTGTCCATCAGGAAACTCTGTAAATCACAGAGAGCTGAGGAAACCAGGATAAAATATGATCCAATTTCACAAAAAAACAGTTATATATATGTATAGTATAGTATAGTATTGTTGGTGATGTGTGACTTGGTGTTATCAACCTTGTGGGGGATTGTACACACAGTTACATAGTATGAGAACAGACTTGTGGGGAGAAACAGTGAGAATGACAGACTCCATTCGGCTGATTACAAGCCAGTGTAGCATCAACATGATCTCAAATCTGTTATTTATGATAGAAAAGTTACATCATGTTCAAACCATGTTTAAATGGTTATTTTGGGGACGTTTCTGGAGAACAGGGTGTTTTCATCACATTGGTGGAATCTATCTATCAATCAATCAATCAATCTATCTATCTATCTATCTATCTATCTATCTATCTATCTATCTATCTATCTATCTATCTATCTATCTATCTAATGAACAGACAGGTGAGGTGAACATGAAGCCAGGTCTTACCTGAGGAACAGCACTAGTTTCCAGGCGAGTAAAAAGCCCGCCACAGTTAGCTTTTTCCTCCTCATCTCTGTCGAGAGGCTCGCTCTCCTCGCGGCTCTTTGAAGCTTTCAGCACCGCGAACAGCGCTCGCGCTCCAGCTGTGGTCAAACAACACGCGGGGGGAAACTCACAAACATACCGCAGCAACAGGAACTCCAAAAACTCACAGTGTTCGGTTAATTCCCATTACTGAAGACGACAGACAACATGGACGCTCGGCATCTTACGGTATAAACGAGTTCACTGAAAAAGGTAAAGAAACTGAGAAGCGGACGCTCGCGCGGCAGCTGTTCAGACTCTGCTCTGGGCTCATTCTTTGCCCTCGTGAGCACGGGGGCAGAAGAGACCCGCCCCCACACTCCGGATTGGCATGACTGGCAGACAGCTCGGCCAATTGTCTTCAGTGTTGTTAATTTTTCCAGCTAAATCGCATCTGAAATTAGAACCCAGTGAGCTGGATCAAATCCAACACCCACCCGTGCATTATAACGCTCTCTCCACTCTCTGTATATGTCCTGATGTAGCTCTCCACCCTCCTCATCTTCTTCCTCTTCTCTTTCTCTCTGTTTCTTTCTCCATCTGTCTCGTGTTCTCTGTCATTCTGCTCTGTTAGGCAGGATCGCACAGTCGCATGTGGTCGTGAATCCCGGTTGTAAAGTAGCCTATGTTGATGACAGTTTGCCATATGTGGCCAAAGTAGGCGTGGGTAGAGTGGAGATGTTAATTAAAGTTCAGATTTACATCAAGAACACCCTGAGGCCAGGACGGGAACAGTGCAAAACTTGGAGAGTGATGTGTTGTTCATCGTGGCTTATTAAAGCTCAAAGACTCATTGTGATTTTTACTCTTTGGGTATATGTTTATTGAAGCCAATGCGGAAGTGCCAGAAGCTGCAGTTCCTCAAACGTCCACTTGAGGCTGGCTCCAGAAGTGAGTCAGTCTCCATAAGTCCCCATGTTAAAATGTCCAACTTCACAGCAGAAATAAACATGTTTACAGCCTGGTACAAAAAACAGTTTTGGTCTCTATAGCTAATTTCCCCGTTCATGACAACTGTACTGAGGGTGAATTGTTATACAACTCACCTGTTCAAATGATATTAAGGCTTAAAGTTATGCAGAATTAAGAGCAAGGATGCTTTGATTGACAGGTGGGTGCATTACAGGTGGCTTGTTCGAACAACCAGGCTTCATTCAGCCCGCCTCAGCTCCACCCATGCTCCACTCTTTGCTCATTAAGCTGGGAGGCGGTGGAGGCAGGACTGCCAAGATGCTTTTCAGAAACCTGTGGGTGACGTCACAGAGACTATGTCCATGCTACAGCCTCCATTTGTCTATATTTAACTTCTAACAAGACACAATGTGGTGGCGTAGTGGCAAAATGTACTCTGTAGAACCCTTTGTCCATTCTGTACTACTGTACAAACATGGTGGAGCAAGATGGCAGACTGATTATATATTACTGAAAACATAGTTATGCATATTAAATTCCATTTCTGCTGATCAATCACCATGAAAGTTACAGACTGGACTTTTAAATGTGGCACAAAGACTGACTGAGAATAAAGCTACAAAGTTCAGTACTTCAGTTTGCTTCTCAGGGGAACTTTCTCCAGAGGGACCATGTCATCTAAACACAGCTGAAGCTAATAAGCTTGACATGCTTAAGACTGTTCATGGAACAGTTAATAAGCTTGAATCGACATAATTAATGCTATTAATATTACAGCTTTGTTGAACCTACTTTGACATGTAAAAAGCATCTCTTTTATCTGTTGAAGCTTCGTCAGTAAGCAGGCTGAATCTTTACATAGAATCAGTTCTCTCATATTGATGCATGTAAATGTTTTAAAGCTTTTAAGTTTTGATACGTTTTACAAAATATTACGTCAGTTTCTTCATGACTGTGTTATAGTACATGCATGTTTAACAGCGAGTGCTGCCTGTCCCACAAACCTTCTCTTCAAATGCATTACCAGTCATCATGTCTGAGTTTACATTAGTAAAGATCAAATATTCATTTTAATGCAGTGATTCATCGTCACACTTGTATGTAGGTAGGCTATGTAAGCTCAACACACGATGTAACAGAAATGTGATTTGACTGCGTTCATTTGTCGTTCTGGATAATTAGCAGACGTCCCACTGACAGTTTGACTAAACACTTCATTTAGCCTCAGTCAGCCTCGACGCGAGTCACTCATTCGAGAAAATGATTCCCGCTTATTCATTGGTTGTTGTGCTTCCTATGTTTTGAGCGGCACCACCAAAGCAGGCAGGGTGAGCAACACCCTATGAGAACAGTGAGTGGGTGTGGGAAGGATGAGTTAGAAAGTGAGAGATTTATGTCTTTCATGAGCACTGAGCACTTGGCACATTCAACAGGCTGACCTGGTAGGTACACGCTGGACACTAAAAAGAATGAAACAAAAAGTTTTGTTCGTTCATTTTCCACTCATGACTAGTGAGCACAGTGAACAATGATACTTCTTACATTGCATTTTGGGAATTTTGTTGATTGCTGGGAAATGGAAAACCGGGGCGGCTGTGGCTCGGAGGTAGAGCGGGTCGTCCACTAATCAGATGATCGGTGGTTCGATCCCCGGATCCTCCAGTCTGCATGTCGAAGTGTCCTTGGGCAAGCTACTGAACCCCAAATTGCTCCCGAAGGAAGTGAATGTGTATGAATGGGTAGCTCCTAAAAAACTGATGAGCACCTTGCATGGCAGCTGAATGCATATGCATACAGCCGAAAAGTTATTTGTTGTAGCGCCAAATCTGCCATGGGTGTAAGTAGGTGTAGTCCATGAGGATCTGCAACAAAGCAACATACAAAGCTTGACGGAGGGGAAGAGTGTGCAGGCACTGGCGTGACACTCCGACATGTTCAAAGCAATAAGGAACACTGGAGATGCCTGCACTCTGCACCGCTGTCATTCATGCCTTCATCCCCAGGCTCCTCTCACTAATGTGCAAGATATGAATTAGACATTAGGTTCCGGGTGTTACACTGCAGCGTGGTGAAACTTTTAACATTCCCTGTCAACTCTTGCCTCCACATGTTCTATCCTGCTGTGACCCATGTACCTGAATATTACACTTTCACCTTAAATATGTAACCAAAGAGAAGTTTTTGTTCTTTTACATCTAATCCAGAAATCTCTATTTGTAAGGCTTTTCTCCCACAGCTAATATTTGTTGTATTTCTTGCAGTGTTGTAGTACTCGAGATCAGTCTTGGTCTTGAGACCGTTCTCCACCACTTTTTAAAGGCCTCTGTCTTGTCTCAGAATCATTCACATTTTTACTCGGTCTGGTCTCAGACAGAGAAGACTCGGGAGTTTAGGCAGGGGATATCACTCAGTTGTCTGCGCATTGTCTGATTTACTTGTTGAGAAAAATGTTCTGGAATAAAATCTGGTTTCCTAAACCACATGAGTTCGTCTGCAAAAGTCACACACACTGGTTTGTAAATACTGCAAAACGCTTAATGAGGTGACGCAATGTGGCAACGCATTATGGCCACCCAAAGTCGGCTACATACTGCCAGGTCTTGGTCTTGACTCAGTTTTGCAATACCTTGGCCTTGATCTTGACTTTGTCTCAACCCTTCAAAGTCTTGAGAGAGAGAGATCATGGCAGCATAGGTACATACTGAGAAAGACAGATTAATAATCTGTTTTGCATAAAGGAAATAAAATCAGTCATTGTAAATCTCTACTGTTTACTCCTTTCTGTGCACCAGAGGCAAAATATTGTGCGAGCATCGTGTCTTTATCTGAGTCCTGTCAAGTCTGAATAAAGCACAACATAATGTAAGCATATGCATAAGCGTAACAAATTTGCAATTCGAGAGCAGCATCTGAATGATGAGACGCCTTCGCTTTAATAGAAGAATGAAGCCAGTAATGTTACTTTCATATAGGTTATATAGCTTTAAACCTTTGGATGTTAAGTGAACTGCAGCCAGTATCCTGTTGGCCAGACTCAGTCTATAGTCGTGAGTGTTATCCTGGGCATCAGCCAAAAGTGACACAAGACTGAAAGCTGAAATGAACACTGGATGCTAGAAAATAGTTTAGTGTCACATCACAACACTATAAGAACTATAAGCACTTTCTGCACTATGTTATTTTGTGCTCTGGATACAATCACCCGTACATGCAGCTTTCCGTAAAGTTAAACACTATTAACTATTTCACAGATTCTGGTGAAACTGGATCATATTTTATGGAGAAAATGTTTTCTGGTTTTCCCTCTGATGTCCTCCGGTGACATCAAAAGATGGTGAATGCTGACTGGGAGCAGAGCAGGTGTCATGCCAGAACTGGAGCTGGGCAAGTGGGCAATATAACTAGCCTCTATTGACATAATGACAGAGGCAAAAAGACTCAAAGTTATGTTGACAGAGACAATCCAGCCAATTTGTCAGCCATGGGAGTCGGCATGATTTAGCTGATTAGCTAATATAATTTTTATATTCTAAATCCATCAGTGGGGCGGAGTATCCCCAAAAAAGAGCACATTTCCCCTGGTTGAAAGCACTCTCTACTTTGCAATTCACTGATCGGCTTGAATTATCCAACTTATGTTATGAATACTGAAGCCTACCTTTTTCTACCCTTCTATCCTTATCGTCTTTAAGGTGGTTGTACACTCTGTTAATGGTGATACTGATGTCTTTTGAGTCTGGGTGACTTGAGTGTCATCATGGTGATCAGATTTTTTAAATTGGGAGCCTGGAGGAGATCAAAAACTGGAGTGCCCGACAACAATTTGACCCTTTATCTCGAGTCATCTCAAAACCATATATATCAATGATTTCTCTACTATATACATCAGTTCAGTTAACCAGTGGTAGACAGTAACGAAGTAAATTTACTTGAGTACTGTACTTAAGTACAGTTTTTGAGTATCTGTACTTTACTTGAGTATTATTTTTGGAGGATACTTTTACTTTCACTCCACTACATTTGAAGGACAAATATTGTACTTTTTACTCCACTCCACTACCTTCTATTGATGCTCTCGTTACACGCTACTTTTGAGCTTACGTCAGCTGATGATTTTTTTTTTGTTTTTTTTGTTTTTGTTTTTCAAAATTCTGAGAAAATAAACAGTTTCTGCTGATTCGCATATGGTTTGTGTTATGGAATTTTCTATCCTTAGGTTACACGAGGTCACGTGTGGGCCTTGAGGTCCTCGGCGGTACTAATTGTTTGGCTTTGACTGGGAGCAGTAGGTGCCAGTCTATCTCAACACTGTGGTGGCCAGGGTCGAAGAGACTCTTACTGCCTTCATGACGTTCCAATTGACGTAAACAGACATCTGTGTCTCCAGACTATAACACCGTTATAACACGATAACACCGTTCTTGGTAAAAACATTCTCTTTGTCTCATTCGGGGCGTATAGTATTTGTGGTGTTATCTTGAGGTTTAAAGTCTATCCACCAGCATGAGTTGGGCAGAATGTGAGACCGACTCAGGCACTTCTGATACACTATGAGAGTGTCTCTAATTCTCCTTGATCAATCGACAATAAATACTACAGCATAAGACATCAAAGGCTTCTGAACACTTCTTCACTCCTGACCTCACCATTGACCACTGATTCCAGCAATTTCTCCACAACAGTTTGTCTTCGTCGTATTGCCGTACCTGTACTACGTCATGCCATACAATTCATACAATGGAGGAAGAAACTGGAGAAACTCCCACCGAGCAACCTTGGCCTTATCTCAAACCCATGTTTGAGATTTTTGTCACAAAAACTGATTCGTTTCAGTTGAAATGTTTGTTGTGCTTACCGTGAACAAATTATATCACAGCCTACAAAAACTCGTCTTCCAACCTGAAAAAGCACGTTGCGGTATGTAAAGTAGCTACCAGAGGTGCTACTGACGTTAGCTAGCTTAATGTTTGTTAAATTGCAGATGAACATTTTAAACGTAATTGTATGAGCTTGTAGTATCATAGTATTTCCTGAGATATTTTTTAAATACTTTTACTTAAGTAATTTTTTAAGCAAATACTTTAGTACTTTACTTAAGTAATGTTTTGACTAAGCTACTTTTACTTGTATTGGAGTAATATTTGACAAGGAGTATCTGTACTTTTACTCAAGTAGTGAAGTTGTGTACTCTGTCCACCTCTGGTGTTAACCCTTGGCAGCATGTACCCACAGGGCAATGGTAATATGCTAATAGCCTGTTAGTTAGCCCGTTACTTATTATTGTTTTAAATTGTTAGCCTTTGTTTTACTAATTATGACACAAATCTACTTTTAAGGAAGCTTATTTTCTTTCACTTGTATTTGTTTGCTGCTTTTTTTAATGATATTTTCCATAGTCATCCATATTATATATACTTTAATACAACAGTATTGCAAAATTATCTCACACTTAGAAAAACGCTAAGTTTCATCAACAGTAATGCAGTAATACATATGAAGATGCTCTCATTGAAAGCTTTTCTATCATCCATGCTCACTGACAGTGGAAGTCAGTCATATCACTTCACCCTACTCTCTCTTATATTATTATTATATTTTTTCATATATACCTTTTTAGAACATTGCTAGGAGCCCCACAGGTCTGCCTCAGACCTCCTTCTTGTTGTCATGGTAAACATCCTGAAGGACACACAGCATGGCATGTTCTGTCTATCAGATTGTAGTATTATGTCATGCCTATCTAGCGTGACTGAAGTTGTCTAGGCTGAATTCATTCTAGATGTGAACACATGAGGCTCGTGTCAGATCAAACTCTTTTTGACAGCATCAGGTAACAGTGCCAACAAGGTCACACAGCAGGCACATTTGGCTTCTACTCTGACTCTATACCTTCAGGTTACACACTGAATGCACAGACTATATATATAGTTGAGAACACGCTCATAATGAATGCTTACACTCAGATTTACAAAGACATCAAAGCTGACAGAATGGAGATTGGGTTTGCATGAGGGAAAAGAAATAACATAATATTGATGACCGAATTATCAAAACAACTTCCATCCCATTTCCAGTTTACTGTAGTTGCATTTCAACTCCAGATCCACCTTGATTACAGTACTCTCTACTCTTATCAGGTTTCCAGCCCAAACACATGCACAGAAACTGCCCTTGTTAAGATCACAAATGACCTCCTCTGTGCAGTTGATTCCAGTCAACTGTCTCTTCTTATCCTTCTAGTCCTCACCGTAGCCTTTGACAACATATCTCATTAGCTCCTAATGGATCGTCTTGCTAGCAGTGGAGTTTGGGGTACTGGGTAGGGTGACCAGATCCCAATTCACCAGATGTGGGACAAAGACTACGTTTGTGTGGGACAATGTGGGACAATGTGGGACACCAATGCATCAAGTTAGTCTAAAAGACCTTTTAAAAAAATAAACATTTCCTTTGCTTATAACATTACTATGCTTTACTCACATTACATGCTTTACATTACTATGCCATCTGGTTGATTCAGTAGCACATGACAGCCTGCAAATAAAAACTTAACAAATATGTCTTATTTAAATGCAACTTTCCCAACTTCTCTCACATGAGAAAACATAGTAAGCATGGAGCTTTCATGCTATTTCACAGTGCCTCTCAAGTTAACACACCTGAATACGTATGCATAGACTGGGACGCCTCCTTTGAGCAACATGCTGTGAGTCTGTGAGTCTTGCATTGTCTGTGTCGTTTCACGTCGTATTCACCTCCGTGTGAAACGGAAAAATGACTCAAGCAAACTTCACACAAAACTTTACTAGACTCGCCGTGCACTGGTTTCACCCAGGGATAGATAGTTTCCCAGTCTTTATTGTAGCTGCATTTCCTCTTCTTAGCCGTATGGGTTGTGCTTTCCTCCATGTCTCGTGCTGTATGCCGCTCTGACCTGATTTGCATTGTGTCTTGTTGGTGGGCGCGCCCTTAACCTGCGTCTACGTCCCAGTTTGATTGACATGATCAAACAGCCCGCCCCGCCCCCTGATGACAGCCCTCAGTGCTTTCTCCAAACAGCTGTTTGATAAATGCCAGATTATAAAACATGCATTTCAAAACTGGGGTCTGACTGTCAATAACAATGCGGGACAACGTCTCAATTTGCGGGACGTGTGAAAAGTAATGGAAATGCGTGACTGTCCCGCACAAAGCGGGACATCTGGTCACCCTAGTACTGGGTATCAGTGGCCAGTCTCCTATCTTGCAGACAGATACAAAATTACTGGTCAGAAAGCACCATAGTCCATGGCAGAGTTCCACAGGGTTCAGTGTTAGGGGCCTTCTTTTTGTTATCTACTGGCACCATCTTTCAACACTATGGTATTTTCACTGTTATGCGGATGATACACAACTCTTCCACTATCCCCTCCAATACCTCACCGCTTGTCTCGATGATTTATAGATGAAAACCACTACCTCAAATTTAACACTAACAAAACAGAAATACTCCTTACTAGCTAATTCACACTCTCAAGGACTAATATCTGCTCACGTCCCATTGCCCAAATCACCATATCCATTGCATCACAGGCTAAGAGTCTTGGTGTAATCCTAGGCGGTGCCCTTTCATTCTCCAGCCACATAAAAATATGTCCTGGGTTGCCTTCTTCCATTTGCGAAACATCTTCAGACTACGCCCCGCCTTAACACGGTACTCTACTGAAGATGCCTAGTTTAAGCAGGTCTCCTGGCATCACCAGCCAACAACCTCAGTACAATGGGTGCCTATACTGCACCCAAACTGTTGAACTCCCTCACATACTTATTTTATGATAATGTTTATTTAATTTATCCTGCCCAGTTGTTTATTGCACATGTTATTTGTACTGTAGATTGTAATGATATTTCATTTCTTTGTTGTTGCTTGTGTATTCTGATTGATTTATGTACTGATGTTTTTATGACGTGAGGTGACCTTGAGTGCTATGAAAGGCACCACTAAAAATAATACATTATTAGGATGATTGAGAATGGACAGAATAGAATGGACATAGTGTAGTAGTTTGGATGTATACTCTCATTTCATAATGTAAAAAGAACAGGTCTGAGTCTCATTCGCCTCTTTGAGAAATGTGTCAGAGGGCAGAACACCTGCTAAGGTTTGGTCTTGATTCGCTTGCACTTTCATTTCCACTTTCATTTCAACATACACACACAAACACATGGACTCCTCTACCTCAGTGGTGTGATGTGTTTATAGATACACTATGTTTAGGATGCTTGACCAGCAATCTGTCTCACAATTTATTTTTCCATTTATTTTCTTACTTCAATGTTACTCATGTTGGACTCATGACCTCAGTATTACTACAATCCTGGTTAGGGCCCTGGCTATGTTCATTCCTACTGTAACCAGTGTGTGCTGCCTTCATTACAGTCACCACTACGACGTTATTTCATCTGTATCACCCAACTATTATCCTCCGTGACTCTGTGAAGCATCAGCCAGAAGAAAAAACAGTCATGATATGACACACATATACCAAACAGCAGGCATTACATGCACATAGTGTGTGTGTGTGCATGTGTGTGTGTGTGTGTGTGGAGGTCTACGGAGGTGACCTTCCTCTGAGGGAAGGATGACCCTCATTTAGGGCATTCTCCAGCTGACAGTGAAATGTTGAACCAATTGTAGGTTATGCCTGCACACACACACACACACACACACACACACACACACACACACACACACACACACACACACACACACACACACACACACACAGTGCAGTGTGTTATCCTATGCTTTCTCTCTCTTCTTTATTCTCTTTCCCTCCTCACAGCTGCTGGAGCTGAACATGCTGCCAGCACTTTATTAACATGTCAATAAACAGACACTCATCATTAGTGCTTACTTTATTTCACGGTGGTGTTTCAAACTCAGGAATGAACCTACTGAACACTGGATAGACTACATAAAACCACATAGGTTGGACATGGCCATGCCAAAGGGATTTTGAATAAACTTTATAAAGTGCCAACCCTCTGATTGTCATTAGTGGCTTTATTCCATCCATAAAAACACCAGCCTTAGAGCTAATCAAGAAGCACACTGTCCTCTATGTTCCCTTGGGCCGGTATTGTCAAAATGTATTTTCCTGAATTATAACAGCAGTTACATTTGTTACTCGTGTTTTTAATAATTTACTGGGAAGGATCTAGCGCAAAACTAGATCGGTTAATATGAAGCAACAACAAAAAAAAAACTCAACCGACAGTTCATTCTTCTCATCTCATCTGCTCTTATGGTGCTGATGTAGCACTAAAATAAATCTTCAAAGGTCAGGAAGCAAAAAGAGAAACAGAGTTTCTTATAGTATCACTTAATCTGCTCACTCTAATATCTGCTTTTAAGTAAAAGTGGCACACTGTGCAGTCAGACCCTGAATTAGACTGTGGACTGTGATTTACGAGACTCCTTACTCCACGCTGACTTGCCCCATAAAATCAAGGCTAATCAACCCCCTCCCTTATGGCAGGAACTGTTAATTATCAGCATCCTGATTATAAACAGCTCTTTCACAGATGTGCTTCCAATGGAACCGTATAAGAGAGTTCATCAAGAGTAACATAAACAATATATGCCATGAGATAAAATGACCCCAATTACACCCGGTGCAGTATATGAATTTAATTGGTATATTAATTATGCAATACATCATGCCTGTATGTTTAGATTTGGTTGTAAAGAAAAAGTCAATATGTCAGCAAGAACATGGGATTGTAATTTAGCACTAAAGAGAAAAGAATCTTCCGGGTCAGAGATCACATAATGTCTGTACACAGATAGCAGCAGAATCTGCAGGGATTGAGGCTTTGGCATTGGAAGTGATCTGGTTTCCATTTGTAGTGTAAGTCACATTTGGAAATCTGCATTTATATCTGTCAATCAATCAATCAATCAATCAATCAATCAGTCAGACTTCATGTGTATAGCAAACTGAGCAAGCGCCTCATCATGTTGCAGTGAGGAAACAGGAGGCTGGTTAAAAAAATGAAATTAAAATAAATAAATTATTGTCTTATTACTGTAATTCCTTGAGCGGCCACTTGAGGCTGGCTACAGAACATTTCAGTCTCCATAAGTCCCCATGTTTCCCTGTTCATGACAACTGTACTGAGGGTGAATTTTTATAGAACACCTGTTAAAATGATATTGTAATTTTGCTAATCAGACTGCATTCACATTATCCTTTTTCCCATTCCCCCTACACGCAAAATCAATGTCAGATGGTAGCCAATTGGTTCGAAGATTGGCAATCAAATGACCCAGACTGAAAATGTTCTCATTGCTTTGTTATGGTCACGGAGAGTAACTATGTTGGCTGTGGCTGCTCTTGTCACAGTTCAAGCAGGGAACGCAAGGGAAGGATCCAAATGCAGACTTAGAGGCTGAACTGATGCGGATCAATGGCTTATTAGCAAATGTACAAAAGCTTACCAATAGACCGGCAGGTTCAGTCAGGTTAAGGTTCAAAACCAGATAAGGCAATTCAAACAAATCTGTAAAGGAGCACACATGTCCAGAAGGCAGGCAGCGTTCAAGAAACCAAAATAGCAAACCAAACAACACTGAGCTGGAACATTTGAACTAGAGTTGAGCCGGATACTCGGCTGAAACGAGTATCCGGTATGGATAAAGCACTTTTGCTGAGTACGAGTATTATATGAGTAATACGAGTCAATATCTGTGCCCGGATTGAATGAAAATCCTCACTAGGTAGCTGACTGTGTCTGCGTTCTGTGACAGGCTAGTCACAGCGCCCCTCCCCTACACACATACAGATGTATTGTGTTGCTGTGTCCCGCTCTGCTCACTCACACACAGAACAGCTCTCTGTCTCTCCCTCAGTCACTCAGGTTCGCGGGTCTTTTCCGTTAACGTTTAGGGTTTCTTCAGCTTCAGTCTCTCACTTACTCACTCACACACACACACACACACTAACACACACACACACACACCTGGTGTGGAAATAAAAAAAATTAAAAAGAACCAAATAAATAAATAAAAAAATCACACTGATCATAAAAAAAAATTTAAGTTAAAAAAAGAAAGTTATGTTGAGTATGAAAACTCTTGTTCATTACATTTTACTTCATAATTGCAACCGCATGTGTTGTATTAATTGTTGCAAAACTTGTTCTGTAAATAGTTCGTTTGCTATCGTGATCAAAACCATTGATCTGAAGCTCAATGCTGATGCTGTCCTGTGAATAGTTTTCTAATCAGCAATAAATATAACAATTTCTGATCAACCCATATCAATCACATGCTTAAAATAACATACCGGTTAAAGCCCCGCCCACTTCAAGACAACCCGACCCACTTCCGGGTTAAATTCTGCCCACTTCTGGGTTTAGGCCCCACCCACTCCGAGTACAGATACAGATACAGATAATTCATATGGTTAACAGATACAGATACAGATACAGATAATGCTGTACTCGCTCATCCCTAATTTGAACATACAAAGACGAACTGACACTGAAACCAAGGAACACATGGACTAAATACACAAGTGAAGGCAGGATAACAAGTCACAGGTGAAAACTGAAACTAAATAAGGGTGGAAAAGGCTGGCAGGAAATGCAAAAACAGCAGGAAGTAAAGTTACAGACAGAATTACGAAATAAAACAGGAAACACTAAACAAGAAACTTTGAAACCATGACAGCTCTGTTCTTCCTGATAATAGTATCATGACAAAAACATTAAAATAAAAAGAGTTCACCATCTTTTCCTAAATACTCACATCTGGTTCCTATGCATGTCACAAATTCTGTGAACTGGTGACTGGTGACACGGATTTCTTTATTGTTTCTTTTGTAGTCAGCTTACTGTAGCATGCAATGGTTTTGAAATCAAGAGTAGTGCTGTGCTTCTTCACATTAGAATGTGAACGCTTCGCCCTGTTCATCTCAGCTTGTTAGTCTCCTAACTAGCAACATGGTTTGTTAAGACTAACCCCCTCAAACCAGTCAGGACACAAGTCCCTGTAGAGACTGACAGATTTGTAGTCTGCACAGTAACACAGGTCTGTAGATGTGAATTGGTTAACCACATGGTTGATGGTCAGTCAATACCACAGACCACAGTAAATTTCCCCAGAGAAAAGGTTTGGCAGTACAGCTGCCACCTTCAACCCCCCAGTCAAAAATAAGTGCAAGCAAGAGGCAAACAGAGACATGAAGTGGTTGATTTGGTTTGCATGTTGCATTTCTTCATAAGCTAAATGAAGCGAGGATCATCAGTCATTTCAGCTCCCTTTAGCGGCCATATGATTATGATAAGAGCAAAGGAGGATGTCATTCATTCATTTATGTAAAAAAAAAGACTGACTAATTGGGCAAGAGGTGAGGTACACACTGGACAGGTCACCGGTTTATTACTGGGCTGACACATTCAGACAAACAACCATTCCCGCTCACATTGACAGCTATGGGCAATTTAGAGTCACCACTTAACCTGCAATTAACTCCACAAACTCCCACAACCACACAGAAAGATCGAACCCACGGACTCACTTGCCCGTCTGTCCGCTTGCTCTCTCTCGCTCGTCCACTCACACATTACGCACAGCTGTATTCCCAAAGGGAATTACGCTATTCTTATAACATGATGATAATCGGGCCATTTTGCTTTATCACACAGAAAGTTTGAACCCACAACTTCTTGCTGTGAGGCGACAGTGCTAACCACTGCCCCACCATGGAAAGGAAGAAGTCACGTGACATTAATGTGGATGGACAAAGTCAACACAAGGAGGAGTTTTGAGGTGGGTGCATGCAGGGCCGCTACTAGCCAACTTGGTGCCCTAAGCATAATTGCTTTGTGGTGCCCCCCCCCCCCAAAAAAATAAATGAATAAAAAATTACTCAGGGGTGCTTCTTTGAACCAGAGATATATTATTCATTTTTAAATAACACAGATAATTACAATAACAATAAAATAAATAACAGTAAAAGTGCAATCTGCTTTGATAAAATTGAACAACTTAACAATAATATAACAACTGAAAAACAAGATTTTTATATTATTAAGTAACTTTTTCCTTTTCTCAGCAGCACACTCCTGTTGTCTTTTTGATACCATGTTTTCATTGTTTTAGGGCTGATGTCAGGTGTGTGTCTGACTGCTGTAGACTAATGAAACAAACCACTGTGTGATGGGGGGGAGCCAGGGCACCAAACCATGATGTATTTTATTATTCTGAGAGAATTTGCCTATAGTAGATTCAGAATAAATTTAAATAATTCATCATTATGATCATCATAATTATATTTGTTAACCATGTTCCTGTCTGAGCACAGAGGAGATGCTGTCTCCTGGGGCTGAACTGCACGTCAACTTCGTGGTTAACCCCCTTCACTTTCTTCAGCAGTGGAATAACACACGAGCTCCGGTGTTGGCTTTAGAGACACCGTGGCCTTTATTTGATCACACACTGTAGCCTACACTGTACATTTATTCCTAACCTAACTTGCTCGCTTGTCTCCACCACTTGCTCTCTCTCACTCGTCCAGCACTTGGTGCCCTACGTGCAGCGTGTAACATTATGGTAGCGACGGCACTGGGTGTATGGATCACCAAATAGTCGCTCCCTAACCGAGGAGACTGCTGCTCATCTTTTCTTACTGTGTTGGAATTGCCGATGCTTCTACAAATGTTGTTCACTGTGGGGTATCTCAGGGCTCAGTGCTAGATCTAATTCTGTTCTCCATTTGCATGCTCCCTCTAGGTCATAATGTAATTAATATAATATCAGTTTACATTTTTATGCAGACGATACCCAGCTCTATCTAAGCTGTGACCCATATAATCATTTCCAGGATGTAGGTAACCTTCTAAACTGCCGTTAGGACATCCTCAAGCAGGTTTCACAAAATGATATTATTGTTCTTAGGTCAGGATTCTGAAAATAATGAAATCTCAAACAGTCTTGGCTCTCACACATGTACACATCACATTTGATTCTAATTATTATTGATTTCTTGCTTCTAACTTATTGTTATTGTTGTTATTGTGATTTGTTGTATTGTATTTTGGTCCATTTGCTTTCAACCACCATCTATAAAACTCAAACATGCGTTTCAAAATATACAGAAAAAGCATTTTTCTTGTTTCTTGCTCCTGCATATATGTAAATGAGTTGAGGACAGAACATTAGGAACACATTACAATGTAATGCAGTCCAATACAGCGCCTCAACCATCTACAGTACAGCATTAAAAATTCAATGGGGTTAAATCATAAAGGAGGGAGCATTCATGGCAGGTACAAAGGGTTTGTTGTATTGATCAGTGTTTATTCTTCCCTCCTCGTCTTCCTCAGAGAAGAGGAAGCATCCTTAATGAAGCTTGGCAGCAGATTTTGTTCCTTTGCGTGTAAACTCCCATCCTCATTATATTTAGCAGTGACCTTTCCTGCAGCCGCTTTCATAACCTGGTGTCATTATGGATAAGTCATGCTAAAAAAAGCAGACTGTGGAGGAAATATCCAGAACAGCTTTGTGTTGTATTATACTGTATGACATTATATTGCGAGGTGCTTATATTTATGTTTTTTATTGAGGCTGATCTCAGAACCCTCAATGTCTTCATGAAAGCTGATAGTGGGTAGTGGTTAACAGAACTTCAATTAAATGAATAATAAAATTAAGTCTAATTAATGTTTATACATAGAAATATGTATATATATTCATGTTCATTAACTGAAACATAAAACACTGAATTAGTCTTGAACTCTGTCCCCCTTCTATTATGCAATCTCAGCTACACCTCTATGTGAGTATGTGCGTCAGGTGAGGATCATGTTTCAAGAATGTCTCACACGGACACGCCCCAAGTTCACTATTTACCAAAAGAAAAGAAAAAAAAGACAAGAACAAAAACCTTTGATGTCTTTCTGAATCCAAAAGCCACAACTGAGGCACATTTGCTTCCCAGATGGACTCTCAGATCAAAACAGGGAAGGCTTACCTCCAACCACGCAAAGCTGGAAAAGTGAGTACATAACTGATTTGAACTGTTTTGAAGTAGCAGTAGATTTAGACTATGACATAGGACTGAATACGCAGACTTGTTTTCTTGCAGTGGATAATAGCTGTTTTGTGTAATAATTACAATAATAAAGATATCGATCTCATGAGAAAACTGTCTGACCATGCAGTAAATATGTAACTAAAGACAGATGGAAAGATGTTGTACTGGTTTCTAACACTGCATGGCTCAGTGCTGTATGTAGCAGGTGAGACGTGTGTAAAGTTATTCTCTCAGTTTCATTCAGATTCCACAGTTTGCATAGGGAGTGAAATTCATTTCATAGTTTTGGTAGAAAAATCTCTCAGTCTTTCTGAGTGTTGCTCAAAGGAGACCTCAGAGCAGGAATCTGAATGAACAAGTTGAAACACAACACAGTTTCCATGTTACACATTCCTGTGCAGCACTGACAGGTAGCACGCACTCATGCTGTGTGGTGATTAGGTGATTAAGATTCTACTTCTGTAACATTTGCTGCCTCACAGCATTGTGAAACTGACAAACACAAATGAAAAGATTATTTTTTTTGGCCTTTCCAAGCTTTTTATTTGATAGAGACAGCTGAAGAGTGACAGGAATGCAGGGAGAGAGAGACGGGGAATGACATGCAGGAAAGAGCCACAGGTCGGATTCAAACCCTGGGCTTCCGCAGCAAGGACTGAGCCTTCACACATGGGGCGGCTGCTCTACCAACTGAGCTAAACACCACCCCGTGAACTATTTTATTTTGAAGGAAGGACTGGGTACATGGTGGTTTGTCCGTGTTTACGCTCTGACACTCCTCTGGACTTTATATATGCAAAACGCAGTGTGTGACTAATGTTTACCTCTCTGTGTCACATGTGGGAGGGTTGAAACTGACAGAGGGGTTAGGCTGAGCTTAGTGCACGTGTGCAGTGACGTAGACATATTAACATGCTGATAAGGTGACACAGTTTCAATCGTCATTAATAATTACTCTCTGTCTCCTGTCAGAGATGGAAGCCCGTGTGGTTGTCTCTGTTTCCTCAGAGCAGCAGTGGAGTGGGTCGACTGGAGATCCTGGATGTGGGAGGTACAGTGATGTTTTCTACTTATTCTATCACCATTTGTCCCACTGTGGTGTCAAAGGAAGCTTCCAGTATATCAAAACTGGTCTCATTTTATATCATTGATCATGACATTATATTCACCAATTCATTACTGACATCTGGTAAACACAATGGGGCAAAAACAAAAAAAAACAAACTGATTTTATTCATGGATGGTACTACTACGAAGAAATGATGTCATCAGGGATATCCCAGCTGGAGAATTCTTGAAAATGTCTTCTGACTACTCAAGGCGCTTTAACACTACATATGTCATTCACCCATTCACAAATGTTGGCATTGGGTGCCATGCAAGGTACAAACTGTTACAAACACTTTTTGGAGCTAACCATTCATACACATTCACACAACGATGGTGGAGCAATATGGGGTTCAGCATCTTGCTCAAGGACACTTCGACATACAGACTGGAGGAAGTGGGGATTGAACCGCTGATCATCTGGTTAGTGAATGACCCACTCTACCTCCTGAGTCACAGCTATCCACTACATAAGCAAATTATGTGAACACATCCATGACAAGTGTAGATCAGCATAACACTTGCAGAAAGTTGGTCTGTAAACTTTAGAAGTTTAAAATTTAGTTGGGGTTATAATTTTAGCGTTTACTGTTTTTTCCCAAAAGGTTTGTTTAACCTGCAACTGCATCTTATGATAGGCATGACCAAAACAAGACAAGACAAGTCATAAAAAAAATAATAATCTGATTCCCAACCCATGTTGTCAGGGCAAAGAGCTGCAGGGTTGATTGTAAGATAATTCTTAAGGTTAGAGAGCATGTTCATTTAGACCTCTAAAGTTTGCATCTTCTAGAGAATGAAGAATATGCTATTCATTTGAAGTAATATCACACTCACTCATTGTGCATCCTAAATGCTCTTCATGTTTTTCAGACGTTGGGTAGCAGTGTGGTTCAAACACTTTTCAGGTCAGCTCGCTGAGCTGAAAAAACATGAGCGGGGAGGGGAGAGAGATGAGTACATGGGCCTCTGTCATACAGAATCATGAGGAATTAGCCCACAGGTGGATGCTGCGGGGTGGTGGATGTATTTGACATGTATATAAGAGCAGCAGTAGAACATGAGTTTGACAGCTTAAATAAGAGCCCAGAATTGGAGATGGCATTATGTAAGCTCAGTGGATGCATCTGCACGATTCCAGCTCATCTCCAGTCACATGCGGGCTTTACGAGCGCACGTATTACATATAGTGTACATGTTAAATAATCTAAGGCACAAAAAGTAACATAGAGTTTTAGAATGAGAACAGCCAAGAGAGCAACTGCAGCCAAGAGCATCAGCCATTAGATTGGAATGAAGGGCGTGACACGGTAAGCGGTGGAGAACACTGAACAAAAAAACTTCAAGAGTGCCTCACTGAACTGTGACGAGCTGCACAGCTGCAGTCAGGCGGGTGAAGGGTGCTCCAGTGTGTGTGTGTGTGTGTGTGTGTGTGTGTGTGTGTGTGTGTGTGATGACCATGTGCCAGCTGAGACGGGTCCCAAAGAAATGAGATGAACACTGAGGCAGGGTGTTCATGAGGATAGTAGGACTGCAGTCCATTTGAACGCTTCCCAACTCAGTGAGCTGACCTCAAAGTGTCTAAGTGGTTGAATTAGGAGGAGAGGACGAGGAAGAAGCTCCACTTCTCCCCTCCCTGTCTGTCTCCTTTAGCCTGCATAGGAATATTTAGTTTAAAAGCAAAAGAGATTCATTAATGCCTGCAATGTCTCACAGTACAGTTGTTCCTCAGAAGATATTTTCCAGTAGATATTAAAATTGTAATCATAAATCATTTATTTCCGTCTCTCGGTGTGAGTTCAGTTTTAGTCTCATAGGATTGTGACATTCTCTGTCACCCTATTCCTGAAGATGTTTCTCACACACAGGTCTAAATGTATCTGGGGACTCAAACCAAGACAGACTGTGTTGATCATGAGAGTTTGTCTAGGGTCATGTTCTCAAATCTTTTAGGACACAGGTATTGTTGAAAATAATTCCATGCATATGGTGGTATGTGTGTCCAGGGTAGTTTTCTCCTTCCTGCCATGTACGTGGGTGTGTGAAGATGGAACGTTTGAAGCAGATACAGTCAGTGTGTTCAGCTAATGTCCCATAAGTTATTTGTCACTGCGAGAAAATAAGACAGCAGACCACAGCAAGAGCAAAGATTTATGGAAATAACACATCAAACTAATTACAGAACCCTAATTATTGATTGATTGATTTTATTTACCTATGTGCACTATACATAATAATGGTCTGCCCTGTAGGAAAACATTACACAAGATGGAACCATATGCTTTGATGCTGACACTGTACTGCAGTGCATGTATGTGCTCACCTGATAATCAGATTTTATTTGAATATTCTTGATTATTATTATGTGATGAACTGTGAGCAGTGATTACACATCTGGAACCAGGCTATGCATGTGCTATGTATGACATAAAAAGTACATTTACATTTAGTCATTTAGTGGACGCTTTTATCCAAAGTGACTTATAAAAAAGGGAAACAATCAAGGTACAGTGCGATTAGGACATGTGACAGTTGTAGAGGGGGATAGATTTATCATGTGCAGTTGTTGGTAGTGTTGGAGACGAGGTCCTCTCTGAAGAGCTGGAGGTCTTCGGGAGGTTTTTGAAGGTAGAGAGGATCTGGGCCTGATCTTGTAGGAACTGGTAGGACGTTCCACCAACTGGAAACAACAGACGAGAAAAGTCTGGATTGCCCTGAGCGTACGGGTGGTAGAGCCAGGCGTCATGCAAACGATATGCTTGAATAAGGGCATCCAAGTAGGTGCATATCATAAGCACCTACTGTGCATGCTGTCAAGTAAAAGTACACGTGATTTGTTGTTGTGGTGTAAACACCTGTGATGCTTCCACATAAGATGAGCTTGTCTATGAACCCCATCCAATAAAACAATGCTTACAAAACTGAAGTCAACACCTGAGCTGTAAAATGCTGTCATTTTCGATCTCCATTTATCTCAGTGTGTCTTGTGACCGACACCTACACATAGAAGTGTTTCTTGTATAAAGCATCAGGCTCCTTGTGAAGGCCTCCTACTTTAAATGATCACCCGTGGCTATTTGGCATTCAGGAAAGCAAGTTGCCTCATGCAGCGTCCCCTCCCTGAGAAAGTTTGTGCACACGACTCTAACTGCTCAGAATCAAAGCTCCACAATGGAAATTCTATATGACTGCCTCAGATCAATTTGCCAATTGTTATGAAACCACTGCTGTCCAGATTAATGAATCATTAGTTCCACATTAATATAGTTGTTTTGGAGTTGTCCAAGCTAATGAAGTAGAAGAGTGCACTCAGGAGAGTACAGATCTCTGCCAGGTAACAGATGGTGAAGCACCTCCGGCAACGCCTCCACACATACAAAATATACTCTGAAGTGAACCAGCTCCAGACTGTGTATGCTTTTGGATATAACATTAGGAGTTAGTAAGAGCTTTTTGTGTTTTTCACATGCTTTATAGCCACCATAGATTCTCCTTGACCCTAGGAAGGAGAGGGTGAGGCGAGGTACTTGCAATCAGCAACTAAATCCTACACACAAACTTTCTGTGATGAATCATCTTCAGATTATCTTTTTGGTTTTTCTCAGTAAATAATCTTAATGGTCCACTGTGTATCCTCCAGGTGTCGGTGTTGGAGGTGATCATGGTGCTGGAGTCAGGAGACACCACCAGCCTCATGTGGACAGGAAGCTGAAGGTGGTCCGACTGTCTGAGCTGATCAGTGTCCTCAGACTCCCCCCAAACGCTGAAGCCTGTCCCATGGTCAGCCGCTCTGGGTGTTTATAATGTTCGTATATATCAAAGATAGTTCAATTAATGCTACAAACTGCTATCTGTGCTGTTTGCAGGAGAACATGTCAGCTTTTTGTGTGGAGACGCAGGACAGAACGATGGTGTTTGCTGCACTCAAAGATGACTGTGTGGAGTGGGTAGAAAAACTGTGTCAAAGCACATTTCAGGTGAGAGGAACTGACATGGCTATCGGAGGTCAGCATGCCAATTTTAGTTAGTATAAATCAGTATAATCTCTCCTCTCCTCTCCTCTCCTCTCCTCTCCTCTCCTCTCAGAGAGGTGGTGGCTCAGGCTCTAACCAGCTTCATATGGAAGAGAACCAGATTTACGCCTCAGCAGATGAAGGTAAATCTTCTGGCTTTCATCTTCTTATTTTTTTACCCTTTCTGTTCCTGCCTTGCAATAGCTGTCACTGGTTTCCGTCTGTTATTTTGATAAATAACCTTTAAACTCTCACCGTCCTAAGGGTAACCCTAACCCCTAACCCACCGGAGAGTCAGCAGGGAGGGCTGACCAGGTTACCACATATAAACTGGGTGTTTTTTTCTCATGTAGCTGAACTGTTGTTTGTTCTTATAAATGATATCTACAGTTTTAGTGCTATTTGGGTTTTTTGCCACACATTTGGCATCATATTTCATTGTCAACTTCTTTCTGTTTGAGATAGAGCTGTTTGTTGGTTGAGTAGAAAAATGCTCATTTGAGTGAAATGCAGCAACATTCAAGAATTCAGCTGTAGTCGACAGGGTTAAGGATCATTCCTGTAGAATGCTTACTTTGCATTTACAATCTGCAACTTGTTTTATTTGCTTAGCAATGACAAAGCATATTCTCTTCTGTTCTTCCAAGCCTCAGAGTTCTGGGTGATGGTCCAGAGGACCGATGCTGCGACACGTTGCGGCCTGCAGGGGTCATACTGGCTGCAGGTGGGGCCAGAGGCGCTGCTGCTGAGAGAAACGCAGAAAAAGAACATTGTTAGAGAATGGCCATACGAACTGCTGAGACGATATGGAAAGGATAAGGTAAGGTTCTCAATAACATAAATAATCATAAACTTCCTCTTTAACTGCTCAAACTGCTCGTTCTGTATAAATAAGGGCCAGGTAGAAAAAAAAATAATTTTGAGTTGGTGTTATCACAGGGTGTATTGAATTTCTTTGTTATTCATAGAATTGCTGCTTACATGTTTTATACGTCTCTTGTTTTTACCAGATGGCCTTAACCATTGAAGCAGGTAGACGCTGTACCTCTGGTCCTGGATCATTCACCTTTGAGACACAGCAAGCTGAAAATATATTCTCCCTGATCCAGAGTACCATCAAACGGAAGACTTCCACTGTTCCTTCAGGCAACCAAAACCAAGAGCGTGAGAAAGTTATCATCACCAACATACAGGCTCACTCCCCTCTCCCCAAAATACCTGATATGACCAGCATCAGTGCCATTCTAGAGAACAAGCTGAAGACACAGGAGAGTGCGCCTGCTCAAAAGGATTCACTTGGTTCATCAGAGTGTGTATCAGCACAGCCAGCTCCCATCACCCTCATGCCTCTCCCACTGGTGCCCACACATGACAGCCACTCTGGAGGCCGTCTTAGTGGCCAATCAGAAGTTGTATATGCTGACCCAGCGGATTGCATTCAATCTGTACCGAAACCGCAAACCACCATGGGCCTGTATGTAGACCCTGCATGTGTTCTGCCGCTTAAACCCCCCGGTTGCCCACCCGCTGTCAACCCCGCTCCTAACTCCTCTGCTTCACATCCCTGCTTTACCATCGATCACCCAGATTCAGTCTACTCTGAGGTGTATGACAAAATCAGCCCGGTCAACAAACAAGCTTTCATTCAGAGCAAAGGAAAAAAAAAGCGTTTTGCAGATGATGAACCCATTTATACTGTGCCCATCATTAAGAAGGAGGAAGTGTCTCATAAAAATGAAAGCAAACCAGACCCCTTTGCCCACCTTTACGCACAAGTCTGCAAAACAACACCATCATCCAGCCCTTCTCCATCTCCTAACACCACCTCCTCCTACCGTGCTCCTTCTCCTTCTGTTACTGCCAGTACGAGCACAATAAAAGCCTCAGACCCGGATCTGGATGATGTAATCTATGAAAACCTGGGCATCATTTAATTCATGTGTAGCTTAATACTAAAATGCTTAAACCAAATCTATGCAGCCTGACATACAGTATTTACAATAACTGTGAGAGACTGTGGGAATTCATTGCAAAGCATTAGACCGTACCTGGTTTAGCACTTCTCCTGCATGGACACACCCTGATGTGTCTGGGATCTATATACAAGGAATTGTTTATTATTTCTGAAGAAAATGGCTGTTGTTGTGTTACTGGATATCCAGAAAATTTTACTTGTGAACAAAGCTTCTTCTTCATCAAAACTTGGTGCCTACATTTCCCACAATGCAGCTCTGCCACTGCCACTTCAGTGGGAAATTCGAGTTAGTAGCAGTCAATGTAATCTTGAGCATCTAGCCTCAAGCAGAGATGAGGAGCAGTCTGGTTAGCTCGCTTCTTTCTCACTCCACGCCAGTTTCAAACTTTCAGACCAAACTGGTGCTGCAACAGCAATTCCTGACTTAAAGTGCCCGGATCAGATCTGTGCTCTACATGGAAAGTTCCAGACAGATTTTTGTATCGTCATAAAGTTGACAATATTAACATAATAAATACATGTATGTTGGTTTGCTTTTGGTATTGTTTTACTGAACTCAAATAAGAATGTTTACGCGGAAATGTTCCGTGGTATTTAATTTTCATCTATTTTCATTTTTTTATTCAATTGTTTATAGTGCTGTATAAATCTAGAACGCTCCTCAAAGTGTTCAAGTGCTGTCCTGTCACCCCTCTCTATATGAACAATATAAATCATACCACATACAGAGTAATCGCTGCATGTACTGTGTTGCATTTTTAATAAAAATTGTTAAAACTAAATGAAGCTGCTGCTCGTAAATCCTCCTTCAGCTCTTAACAGGACAAAATCACCTCCATGTATTCCTCCATGTAACATTTTTCATGTTGTATAAAGTCATCTTTTTCTGAGCATTTTATATTTGAACACATCCCTTAAATGTTAACGTTTCATCATTATTGTGGATGTTAGTGTATGTCAATGTTGAATGGAAACTGAATTTGTAGAAGCAAATACATTTCAAATACACTCTGTATACATATTGACAGTGAGATGAGTATTCATGGATTGGCTGAGCTATAATTTCCAGTTCTCTCTGGGACCTGGTGGAAGAAGATTTCCCTCCTTTATGGACGCACACTGCCTGCTGAGCTAGAAGCATCCATATTAAATGAGTGCGGTGTTGCGATTACATCAGCAGATGGAGAAAACAGATTTGTTGTCAGGACATTTTAGCACACCACATTAAACGGTGGGATTGTGTAGACGCAAACATTGGAGCGGTGACTTCTCAAGTAGGAAGCTTTGACAGTTTTGCTTGGCAGCATCTGTATAGAACATCAATGGCAAATTCTTTCTCAAGTTATTTTGTGCAATAGGCCGGTAAACTGTTTGTTCTTCATGAACATGTGTCAGATTATAATGGAGGCATCGTGCCAACTTACCTTAGTGAGATTGAGCTGTCCTTTACACAGGTTAGTCACTCCGTATGTGGAAACACAATCTATGTAGAAAATCTCTCAGATATTTTTAGAGGAAGAACTCTGACTCATTTCCAGAGACTTCATCACCCATCCAAACCTGTCCCCTTGTTGTTTGGATTGATTTTTATATAATATACAATGACATGACACTGTCATAACCATGACATGACACCTGTTGTGATCATGAAAAGTGAACCCAGCCAGACTGGGACCTAACACAACGTCCGAGATCGATGGAGACTAATCTGACAACAACAGCAGCTGTAGTTAGCAGCAGTTAGCGGTTAGCCTACTTTTGTAATTCTATCTGTCTTTTAAGAAAGTATAAATAACCTCAGCACTGTGCTGTGTTTATTTCAAGTCCAAAATGTACCAAAGTAGTTGAGCTCAAGGAAAATATTCATGCATAATTATAATGGTCTTATGACAGTCAATGTCCAAACCAACAACATATGACAGTTCAATGGAATCTTAACACAAACTCAGCTAAATAGATTATTTATGTCTGACAATTAGGTCTGCTACAGCCCAAATTTGCGAGTATAAATGCATTGTTTTACACTCTCCACCAGATGGGGCTGTTCATCTGGGAGAATGGTGTCTATTTTAGGGTCTTGGCAGAGCCAGCAATATAAAGCTCTCCTACCACTGCTGATTATGTTGCCTCTGGTAGATACTTTAGATGAAAACCCAGGCTTGATGTCAGGACATGTACCTTGTTGATTATTTGTTATAGTAATATTAACAAATCAATAGAGTTCTAAAATGTTCAAATTATCTACAAAACCTTTTAGACAACCGCAAAAGTGAGAGAACGTGAAATGAAGACGCAAACCAAAATGTTCCCTTATTAACAAGTACACAGGTGTATTATTTCATTTTATTTATATATGCAAGCAAGTTTATGTCTTTACAAATAAAAAAGCCACTGTCTGCCCAAGCTGTTGGCACAGATATGTACAAAAATGGAGGAGTGAATCAGATAAAGCCTGCTACTAAGCAACCAGAGTGAGTACAAAAAGTCTAGAATACTATGGAGGAACAGAAAAAAAAAAAAAAGAATAAACTACTCCCAACGTCCAAAATGTCCAACCTGACATAATGCATGGATCTGAAACGTGATGATCAGTTTAAGATCACAGACTGACATCATCAGCTTTTAGATCTGTGGTTCAGTTCATGATGGACAAGAGCTGAATGTGTTCAGGCACAGAGGATCTGATTTTTCATCCTGTGATACAGAGCTGAGGTTTTTATAGCTGCAAAAACAGTCAAAAACAGATCAAATCTCTCTCACAGAGGGTCAGAAATCAGATTTCATGTTATTGAATTTCATGCTTTATTAACGCTGACATGGTCAGTTTTCTAAATCCTGCCACAAACGTGTGTGGGGTCAGGATCGTGGAATGGTAAAGTGAGTCCATGTTCAGCTATGGTCAGTGGGTAGACAAGAAGGACGCAGGATTAGTACATGTCAATACACATATTCATCTTTACAAGGAGACGTGGGCTGGAGAGTGAATGAGGAGACTTAATGAAATGGAAAGCGAGTTGCTCACATCCTCTCCCTGATTGTGACAGCGGTCAGATCTTCTCCTGCAGTTGAGTCAGATTTTGGGTGCTTTGCCTACATTTACACCACCTGGCAAAGATGGCCCAAATTTAAAATGTTTGCTCAAATGAAAACTACATATTTTCAGATGTATTTCAGACCTGGTCCATTTCTGGACATCCAATTCAAAAGGAATCTTACGGGCTTCATTCTTCTCCACCTTCAAATGTGTTTGTGCAGCTCTAAATATCCTTTGGAGGCAGCCTGAATTATTTTGCCTTGTTAGCATCCATTACAGATGGTGATTTGGCAGTGGGAGCTGGGCAGACTGTGCTTGTTGCTTAGTTACATGGAGCTTTACTTATGCATCAGTTACTCTTGTGTGCACACACATGCAGGTTGTTTCAAGCACACAGGAAATCAGACATGAGTCACTTTTTTTAAATTCACATATGATCAATAGAATCTGAATTAGGAGTTGTGGTGTCATCGTAGAGCCACAGTGAGGAAGAGGATGTGAGCAGAGGTGCTTGCAGGATAATGGATGGCCAGAGCAATACATTACACCACATCTGCAAATCCGCATTATTAGGATAAACAATAAAGAACACCATGATCATATCACTTAAGACTTGCAATCATAGATTCATGCATTTGTATGCCAGAAATTTTGCGGCTATGGATTTCTTGTTTATGTCTTGATTTCATCAAACTGCTACAATATATTGCTCTGGTGGTAAACAACTGAGCAAGCAAGATAGCTTAGCAACACCATTAGCAACAGGAACCGCAATACTGCACACTGAAAAGTGGAAAACAAAACAAAAACAGCAGAACAGCGCCAGTGGAAAAGAATGGATCTTTTTTTTTGTATTGTTTTAATCATTAAAATTATGACCATTGAATGCATAACCATGCCACAAACAACAACTAGATTCACTGTCTTTTTTTTAACCTAGTATAAGATTATCTTCATTATTATGAATTCATTCGTTTTCATCATTGTTATTTCTTCAGGTTATAACCAATGCTGCAAGACTATACACAGGTCCCACAAAGGGGATCTCAATGCACTTACACACCAAGAATAAGAGAGAGAGAGAGAGCTCACAATGGTCAATAAGTGCACAAAAAACTATTTTTTTCTTTTATCTGAGGTTAAAAACACTGACAAGACATCCATTGTCAGGCAATGAAATGATAAAATACTGTTACTGTAAAACTAGACCCTTAAAAATACTGACTGTATGCAGCCGAAACGCACCTGAACAGGACACGAGTCTGGTGGAGTCTCCTGTCATTGACACTGATGTTAGCTTTGTCAAACTCAGCTGCATTTACAAGACACAAAGAACCAGATTCAAACTCTGTTTACCAATGTAGTCCTGGAAGAAATCAGATGGCACACGGTCTTACGATAAAACCCCAGACAAGCACAAACTTTGGCGCCTTTTTTGGACGCTCGGCCATGAAATGTGTTATCGCGTGTTTTGTTGGCTGGCATCAGTTTGGCGTTCGTACCGGTCTCTGCATAAGTGTAAAACCTCCCAGGCTCTGCTTCACTAATACCAACAGACATATCAAACAGACAGCCGTGAGGTCGCAGAGGCTTCATGTGGTGTGACGCTGCTCTGATATAATAAAACACCAACACACATTTCGTCGGAGGCTGAGGCGCCATCTTGTGACCATTTCTGCCTCTTAAAGGACTACACAGGTCTTTTTTTTTAAACATCTTGTGTGCTTTAAATTATTGTCAAACCTTATACAACATTAGTTTTAAAAATGTTTTACTACCTTTAAATCAGCCAATACGTCCACCGATATGTGAAAATCAGCATGCAGAGACGCAAAACTTACTGATTTGTGGCACACGTCTCTTTTTCTTTTATACATGTGTAATTATTTTCTCTTTTTCTCATTTCTAAAAGACTTGAAAAGGCTCATATCTTTGATGTGTGTGTTAATGCAGCTCTCTTAGGGAGTAAAAGCTCAGGACATTGGGACTGAACCACCTCCTCCAGACTCTGTAACCAATAGGAAATCATTCTCCCGGCTGCTCACCTCAACTGTTTCACATATATGTATATCTTTATACAGAGTTAGTAGGTACAGTGCTTAATACTGCCCACACAGAAAAAAAAGAAACTGGAAAAAAAACACATTTCTTTTTTCTAATTAAATGATTTCACATTTAAAAAGTTTCAAAGTTTTAAAGTTGATAATAAAATAGTGAAATGTCATCTGTGAAAAGTAAAAGAGCAAAGAATTATGGCTCAGAGTGATGGCGGTGGTGGAGTGTGTGCATGTGTGTGTGTGTGTATGTGTATGTGTCTGTGTGTGTGTGTGTGTGTGTGCCGGTAGTCTTATCAAATCAAACCCCTCAAAGACCAGCGTCACCACCCTCATCATCATCACCATCTTCATCAACACAGAAATCGTCTCTACTGGCAGATAGAGAATCATCACTTTCCTTCACAGCTAGAACCAGAACCAGAACACAACATTACAACCCTCTAATTCTAATGGATAACTTAACATATAATACAAACATAACAGCCCTGCACACTGGTGACAGAGAATTAAAGTATTTTCATCATCAAATCTCCCTTTTTTCAATCTGAAATGCTGCATTAGAAAAAAGGTTCATTCAAGTTTAAAGTTGTTGCTGCTCACAGGTCAGATCAGATCGTCTGAATGATCACATCTGATTTGATCTTGCTTAAAAATCACTAATTTAAAAGCCCAATCTGAGCAGATTACTTAAAGTTGTATCCCAAGTATAATTAATACAGCATCCAATATAGAAGCACCTGAGGAGATAAATCTAAGTTGGGAACATCCTCTAAAACCACAAACCATCCTCTAAACAAATCAATACTAAACCATGAGCTTATTCGCTGGGACATCATTCACCTTGGTCACAATAACCAATAACACGTTTCAAGTTAAATCAATCGCTGCAGCTTTTTTTTAGAAGAAGTATAATTCAGGCTACACCACTCCATCCCTTTACAACCATTTCCAATGCCTCACAAACTCAACCAAGTTCTTCACAAGAAAATTCTTTTTGGGAAATGGATCCTCCATCTTGAAACGCATCCTGCTCAGACCAGAACTAACGAGTTCAGCCTTCACAACCTTTAACGAGGCCACCCAGAATTCACAGTAATCATCTGTCCATGTCACCAATGACAGGTCGACTATTAGTATCTGTAACTTTTCAAATTCAGATTACAAAATAAAAGCTTGTTTTGGTCACGATAGGAGAGAAAGAAAACACGATGATTGGTGTATACGCATGTGTATGTGTGTTTATGTGTATTTGTGTGTGTGCAGAATCACTGAATTACAGAATTGTTACATGAAAATGTGAAAGTGATACAACCCCCCTACCTCACCCGCCCGAAAAAACACACTTGCCCCATTTAAATACCCCTGATGCTAAAGTTACACATAAATAATGCTGATAAAAATGTGGCAAAATTCCAAAAAGTGAGAAAAAACATTATTTATCAGACTGATGAGAACATGACACACGTTAAAAAGACTTTGTGCTGCTAAGATGTGCTGTTTCTGAGGACAAATCACAAGTTTATACAAACTGGGGATGAAGGGGGGACGGACACAAAGCCCCGTTTCACTAGTTGTTTTAAATGGCCTCTTTGAAATCCCCACTGCCATCTTAAGTGCTTTTATTCTGGAAGTTCACGTGAGCTGAAGAAGCCCGCTGTGTGATACATTACAAATATAATTTGGGGAATTTGGGAAAGAAGAGAATTTATGACATCAATTAGTATTACAACAAACTATTTAGCCTGTCTTTCATTGGAAAAGTCCATCCCCCGCCCTGCAAACGGCCACATGGACATTCCGGTCGGTATGTGACAAGAAACAACTAATGAAACTGGGCTCAAGATGAAGAGGTCACAGAGTAGAGAAAGAGGAAGAGCGGGGTTGGAGGGGAAAAGGAGGTGAAAAGAGAGGGGTGGGTAGGAAAACGTTAGCAAAGCTACCCATTTGTACCCAGGGGGGTACAGATTTCCTCGGGGACCATATTTCTCTGCAACACCAGTCATCATAATGTGGCGAAACGACACGACACAGCATGACACCACCGTACAACACTGCCTGCACAACACCGACCATTCAGCCACATCTACTGTATGTGTGTGTGTGTGTGTGTGTGTTTATGGATCACATGTAATATGTGTAGTGCAGGTATTGAGGCTGTTAGAGGGGGGGATACAGTGACACTGTCCTGTTGGACGGCTCCCCACATTAAACGATGAGGTCATAGACACCACAGTCATTCATATGTCCGCTGCAGATTGTTGGTTTTAGTGTGCTGTGCTAACACCTCAGAGCAGCTCTGCAGAGAGATGATGAGCCAGTAAAACTGAAGAATAAGGAAAAGACGAACAGCCAGCCAGAACATAGGCAACCTAATTCAATAATTCATTTATTCATAATTCAATACTTAAAGCGGGCCACAAACAAATTCAAATGTGACATTTCTTTGGATTCTTCTGTTCATTATTTGTCTTTTTGGTATTTCTTTATTATCCTGTATGTTTCTTGTGCTATCTCACTGTACTCATTTTTTAGTCCAAGGTTTTTGGTCCATTTTTGCTTCTTTCTGGGTTTTTTTTGTCCAGTCGTCGTTGATTGTTCTGCACATTCACACTCTACTCTACTTTGGGGGTTTGAAGAAGGATGGAGTGTTTAGAGCTCCAAAAGACTGAGGCTAGCCCAGGTGAACTTGTGCCTTTATAGTGAAATATCATTAACGTTGATGTAGCCAAATGTATGTGTTTAGCTTCTAATCAGGGAGTTTTAGCAGTACACCATCATCCTGTCATGAGGACAGCGCTCTCTGCTTGCTGATCTCTCTAAAGGTCGTGTAAAGCTGAAGGCTTCCTCTCACTCTAAAGCAGACGTTTGGTTTCAAAAGTAAAAAAAAGTAAGCGTAATGTAATGGATGCTAAAGTGTTTATAGGCATAGACCACCTGAGCCAATGATCTGCTGCGGATACGAGGACGACGATGGTGTCTGTGTTCTCATTGTTTCGTTTGAACTCGTTCCTGCCTACTTGTGTGTTTGTGTCTTTGAATGTTCCTGTTATTTTTTCACTTGTGTGTGTTTCTGATATCCTTAAAGTCGGGTCAGACCCCTGTGTATGCGTGCAAGTGTGTGTTTGTGCATGCATGTATCATCTTGTGTGTGTCTGACAGGTAAGTGTGTATGTGTGTGTTTGTGTGTGTGTGTGTCGCTTCTTGTAGGTGTGTGTTTATGTGTAGGCATTGAGGCGTTCTTTGGAGCGTGTAGAGTGGATGTCATGCAGCTCCTGCTCCTCCTTCGACTTGATGTCCTCGTACTTCTGCATCCGGCTGGCGTCCTTCAGGTAGCCCCAGTTAGCAGCGAGAGCCATCAGGAAGTGGACCTGAGGGAGGAGAGGAAAGGGTGGGGTTTCAGTGAAGTATTAGTTGGTAATAATGTATATGTACGGTTTTGTACCAACAGGAAATGACAAAGTTCAAAACCTAAGCAACATCGATCAACCTGATGAAATGCAAATTAAACTTCACAAGGGAGTTTTGGGTTCGGGGGGCAGACACCGTCAACACATTTAAGAGTAGACTTAAGACTTTCCTTCTTATTAGAGCTTATAGTTTGGGCTGACTCAGGTCATCCCTTAGTTATGCTGCTTTGGACTAGACTTCCCATGATGCACTGAGCTCTTCTCTTCCTCTCTCTCTCTCCCTCCATCTGTACACATTCATGCCGCATTGATGCATATTACTAAGAGTTATGTTTTTCTGCTTTCTCCTGTCGCAGGTTTTCGTGGATCGTGGTTACACCTATCTCCATTACAGTTATCATTATCGCACGCCCCTCTCTCTTTCTCTCTGTCAGTCTCTCTCTATAAGTTAACCAGTCACAGCAGATGGCCGCCCACCATGAGCCAGGCTCTGTTCAATGAAGTTCTTCAACACCACTGTCACTGAGTACAGTCTAGACCTGCTCTGTATGGAAAGTGTCATGAGATAACGTCTGTTGTGATTTGGTGCAATATAAATGAAATCAAATTGAAGGAAGGCAACATGTTTCCAAAGATGAAATATCACAATCACTCACATTTTATTTCCTATGTTCATTGCATTGTGGGACAATCAGTTGCATCAACAAAATTTCCAGCGTTTCTTTGGAGTCACGTTCCGTTTGCTTTTGCATGTTCCGCCCCCATACATCTCTCCTCCTGTCTCTTTACTCTGTCAACTATCAGTAAAGGCAAAAATGAAATAATAAATAGTACATAACTTCACTTAACTCTGCATACTGGCTTCTTTTAAGTATCCTTAAACATGATTAGTCGATACAACTCGGACTATAAACGGAAACCAGAATGCTTCTAATGCCAAAACCTGGTCCCTTGTTTACAGATTCTGCATTCATAAGCAGATATCTGTGGTGAACACGGTCAAGAGCCAAATATTACCATCGGGAGACCAAAAAGAGCTAAAGGAGATCAACAGATATGCACAAAAAACAATAAATGTTATTCCATAGTTGCTGCATGTGTAAATAGGCAGCTGTTCTCTATGTATTATATATATAAATATATATATATATATATATATATATATATATATATATATATATATATATATATATTATACTGTATGCAGTTTAGGAGTGGAGACCAGACCAAGAGTTTGTATGTATCTGTCTTTTGCTTGTTGAACTCTGGTGCCCCCTGGTGACCAAACACACGACAGCACTTTAATTAATCCCAAATGATTCTACATTAAATGACTTTAACAGTTTATGTAATCAGACCGTGTTTGATCAAACCTTTGTTACTTTTATTTCCAGTTGATTTATTTGTCTCGTATTACGCAGATCATCGAACAAACATGTAGAATTATGAATGCTTTCTCTTCATGTTCTTGTGTGCTTGACATGCTGTTGCTTCTCACTGTGGGTAGAAACTGATTTGCATGTATTGTAAACAGCCTAAAGCATACACACTGAGAGGGATTCTTTGTCATATTACCCTGTTTGACACATCTTAAGCTTTGAGCTGCCACAAAGCAGAAATACACCCGATTCATCACTTTCAGAATATGCTGTCAAATTAGATGTCCCTCATTCTGCTGAGGCTGTTTAGTGTTTAAAGGCTGCACAATTTGTTTCTCTGCAAGAACAGTGGGGGAGGTGTTTCTGGGATAGACTCCAACCCCCTGTGACTCCAAGCAGGAATAAACAGAACAGAAAATAGATGGATGTGTGTGGTAATGCTCTGCTTATTATACCGGTGGGACAGGAGAGAGGGAGAGAAACATGAAGAAACATTCAGGGCCCGGGTTAGAAAATAGCTGCTGAATGCAGAGAGGATACCTGACAGAAGTGACCCCCCCCTCCACACCAACAGCTTGGTGACTCATCGTCTGTGTTACTGCAGATTCACTCGGCTCTCTGTCTCCCTCTAGGTGGGTTTGAGAATGAGCTCTGTTTCTGTCATTTGCATTTTAATGACGACGACAATAACTACAAATGTTTGGTTTAAAAGATACATTACATATAGTCTTCAATACTAGACGCCGCAGAGCACAAGAGGTGTTCTGGTGAGCCCACAGGTTGGAAGTTATAGAAATCAGTACCAATTAGTTCTCCAGGCCCAAAGCCGATCAGATATGAAGATAATGGTCCTCACCATAGCGATGACAGCAGCTCCTGCTCCTGCCAGTGCGCACACGAACAGATGGAAGGTCAGATCCAGCTGTAACATACAACACAACACAAGCGTCAAGTGTCATAAAACCAGCAGCCATGTCCCTCCCTCTGTCTCTCCGTCATGGTTCCTCTTACCTCATTGGAGTCACACATCTTGAAGAACTTCTCAGATCCTGTGCACACCTTCCTCTCCTCAGATATGGTCACGGCTCCTGATAAAAGCGAAACATGGAAAACACAAACTCTTCATTACTCTGACTGTCTGCTTCAGCCATCCATATTTTGCAAGATGATGAATGAACTGAGTGAAGCGTGCCTGCAGGCCTCAAAGAGGCTCTGTGTATCATATAATTTGATCATCAGCTCTTATGAAGAGAGGCACTTTGGATTTATGAATCGAACACAACTGAACCTTTTATTGAAATACACGATCTGAGTTCTTTTCAGTGATGTGAAAATAGCAATTTATGTCTCTCTGCTTGGATAAGGGAGAGAGAGAGACACTAGGTCCCCTGACACTCAGCCTTCACATGTATTTAATTAAAAGTGACAGAGATGAATGCTTCACTGGGAACCGCCCAGTATGATCACAGTGCGCTGCTGGTGGTTAAATGTGTTAAACCTGTATATAACTTTATGTTTGAAGTGAAATATTGTATATATTCCTCATGAGAAAGGTTCATTAGAGTAATTAGTGGGAGGATGACTGTGCTGCGAGAGACTCGACAAAATGTCTCCTGGTGTGTGTCCTTTGGTTTAATGTGGGCATGCTGGAGAACAACGTGCTGGGCAGAGCGCGCAACATGCAACATGCAGCACGCAGCATGCAGCAACAATGACAATATTCAGTTGAAATACAGTGTGTGTTGTTAACATGTGCAACAGTGGATGACTAGAATGAATCAGTCTTTTAACTGTTTATCATGGTATCATAGATACTGATGTGCTCTGCAAAGGTTAATCTCTACTGACTAATAGTGCCACCAGTCATTCATGTCAGTGTGTCGAGTTGTGTTTCCCCACAGAAAAAGTGAATCACACACGTGTAGATCTACAAATCTTTTCTCGGGGTATCAGAAAATAGCTCATAGCTGTCGAGGAAAGCAAACAGTTATTCAATCACAGCTACATTTTTCTTGTCCTCATGTCTAACCTCCATATGTGTGATGTCTGGATTACCACTGCCCAACATGTTCAGTCCTTTTACCAACATCTACTGACAGCACAGACACACATACTGTGGTCAGTCATTTTGAGGTCTGGGCTTCATTGTGGCACACGGTACACTGTTGGCTTTCTACTAGTAATTTGGCAATTTTGTTGCACACACACAGGTTTTTCCATCGCGTGTGCCAGTTTGGTATTTTGGTGAGTTGCCATTAACTTGCCTGCACTAAGCAGGAGGATGCACACAGTATGTATTCTGTCGATAATCGGGCTGTGCAGTGAAAAGAGTTCCTGTGAATAATAAGACGAGCGCTTCCACTTCCAAACCCCAAAGGGAGGAAACATAGACTTTTCTTTCAAAATAAAACTTATAGTTGGAGACACACAGATCAGTATGGGCAACAGTTCTTCTCAGGCCAGAGCAGCACAGTGGACGAAGCCTTTCTACAAATGAATGGAGCATGAATGTATTAACCTTTAAATTGAATTGTAACCTTTAATTAAAAACTGAAGAAGAATTTAGTTTTTTTTTTGTTTGTTCTTATTTTTCTTTATTGTGTAAATCTGTTCAGTAAAGCATGTGTTTGAACTGAAGTGAGTGAAATATGAAAGTGTAACCTGACTGACTGCACCAGTGAGAGCAGACTTTATGCCCCTGTGGCAAACAGCATCAAAGATTCTTTGTCTCTCTTGTCAGAGAAATTCTTTCTTACAGCTGTAATTTGTGGAAAAGAGTCATCAGCTACCTTAAGATTATGCAGAGATGCTAAACTCACTATTTCAGCGATGCAAATAGATATGACAGGTAGATTTGACATATCCATCCATCTCTTTCAGACACATACCAAACTGACGCAGGTCCAGGCAGAGGTTGGCTCCCTCCACCAAGCTGGTGTTCTGACACATGGACCAAACGTTGAAGTACATGAAGACCGGCAGGCTGGTGAACGCTGTCACTCCGAGCCACACCAGGAAGAACAGGTAGGCCAGGAACATGAGCTGCAAACACGGAGGAAGAAATAAGAAAATAAGATGAGGTAATCTTAAAGTGTGTCAGATTAAAGGGGCTTTATTTACAGAAAAGGTCAGAAATGAAATATAACATTTGTCTTCGTTAGTTTATAATCAGCTGAAAATAAGAATCGTTGTGTTTTTTGTAGCTTCAGAATGTTTCTACAGCGGCCCAGAATGAACAAAATAAAAAGTGCCTCTAGATAAAGCCTCAAGCATTTCATGGTGGGGAGGGTGAGGCAACAGGGTTGTAATTCTGCAACTACGCCACTAGATGCCGCTAAAACCTGCACACAGGACTGATTACCAACAGACCTAATGACATTTAGTGCATTCATCATGTAGAGACATTTATGCACATTATGCAAAATGTACAGCGTTTCTCTGCAACTGTTGTTTCCTGTCGTGCCGTTAACTGTTTTGAAATGAAATTCACGCTCTGTGTGACTCATTGCACAGGTGTGTGTCTGCATCAGTTCACAGTGAGGCAGAAAAACACATTTTATACAACTGACTACTCTCTCTCTCTCTGCACCTCTCTCTTTTGTTTTTAGCTTTCTCTCACAGGTCTTTGGCCTGTATGTGTGTGTTTGTGTGTGTGCGTGTGTGTGTGTGTGTGTGTTTGTGTGTGTGTGCGTGTGCGTGTGTGTGTGCGTGCGTGTGTGTGTGTGTGTGTGTGTGTGTGTGTGCATGTGTGTGTGTGTGTGTGGGCTGGCTGTCTCCAGAGGCATGCATGCAGAAGGCCAGAACTACAGATGTTAGGGAAACATTTTCTTAGCAGATGTGGACAGAAACATAATCTCTCTCTGTCTCCCTCCTCCACATGAATCAGACAGATGACACATGGATATATATATATATATATAACATGCTAATAAGTCAATAAGTGACAGTGATGACAGTGACATTAATCTTATCTTATCTTCTTGTTACATTCAGTGTAGAGATCACATATTTCTTAAATGAATAATATATACAGTATGGAACCCGCTGGTCCTTACATGTTGCTATGATACTGGATGTATAAAAAGAACAGTTTATTCACTCATAAGCAGCTCTGATGGAGCACAGTTGCTCAGATAATGTAACACATACGTTAATAGCAAGAGCAGCGTTTGTTACCTTTGCTCTTATTTTACATCTTTGTGTGATTACATTGTGTGAAATTAAAACTTTTTACATTACAACATTACATTACATTGTGTTTTAAAAGAAAAAAAGGTGTCACAATGCAGAGATAATTTTTTATCAAATGTCCATAGACAGCTGCTCACTGTGGTTTTTTAGTGAAGCAGGAGGAAATGTTGGATTTGTCAGGGACTATTTTCAGCTGCAGATTATCACACATTTGGCGCTCTAGTGGCAATTTCCGGCAGCAGGGCGGTGTGTGGGACTGAGTCCAAATAAACTACAGTGCGTGTGTTCATGGTAATGGAGGAACATGTCGCACAGTGTAACAGTGTGACTCACTGACTCATTTTTGGACAACAATGGGGAGGAGGAACATATATCTTTGGATACACAGATAAATTCATTGTTGTTTTTTGGTCCTCTCATGGCATTTGCTGACAATAAGAAAGAAAAGTATAAAATAAGAAGAAAAAATGTTATATATATAAAATCACTTAGCTTTATCCTTTGATTACATAATCAAGTACTGCCAATTACATAAAAACATCTTGCTACAAACACTGGAAATACTATTTAAACATCAGTATATAACATTAAATCTACTGGTTAGGGAGATTTCTTACGAATGCAGTCAGGCAGCGTCCGCAGGCGGTGATCTTGAACTCTCCATAGAGATCCCTGATAGCTCCGGTGGTGAAAAAGCCCTCCACCAGCAACAGCACTCCAAACACAAAGAATCCAGCTGCAAGGCCGTAGATGATGTACTTCAGGATGTCAATACTTTGTAGAGAACACACACACACACACACACACACACACACACACACACACACACACACACACACACACACACAGTGTCATTGATTAATGAGTATTTGTTTATTTTCATGCTAGACTGCATATTGAAGTGTTATTTGCAGACTAACCATGTATCTTCAGCTAAATTACCATGTGTAATTGCCATAAACAAGTCAGAGATAATAAGTGAGGGTGGAGGCTGAATCTGGATTAAGGATGGAGGCAGTTGAGACGGCGGGCAGCGCAGCGAGCACTTTTCCTCTTATGATGAGTGGAAAACTTCTCTCACATTAACATTTGTGAGATTTATTGTGTGACCCAAAACAGGAAGCTCAGTGTGCTTTGTGTTCATGGTATTTGTTTTTATCTATGGAAGTCCATTTCTGACATATTTCCAACAAAAAATCTTGTATATTAAAACCATGAGAGAATTATTCAGAAATAGGAGCACAGTATTTTGGGTCTGAACTGTCAAAGAGCTTCATTCAGTCAAATATTTGTCTCAATTCCCATTTAAACAATCTATAGCCTGATACGTGGTCTAATGCATATTTAGTTGTTTGTTTTAAGTAAAATGATGCATAATCTGAGCCCAAAGTATGGCACAAGGTTCAAAATAATTGTATTTAGTCTTTCAGTAATGTGTTTTGGACATAACATGATTAAATCAAACCAATCAGTGTCGTCTCCCATTGCCTTTAAAAGCCAAGTGTGTCTGCATATGAAGCACTGACGGATTTGGCAAGTTAGAGAAATGCAGCCATTAAACAGCAGGAAAATGCTGCGCGGCTGACCTGAGCCCAGTGCTTTGCGTCAGTTCTCATACTCATTTACTTACACTCGCCAGTGTTTGAGTCTATAAGTGCGTTCACTGTCAATTATGGCAACACGCAGTGTACTGTGAAGATGGTGCACTCGTAACAGTCAAAAGGTTGAGTATGGGACACTTCTCGCCCTCAGCGGTCGTCTTTTTGGCTACGTAGCAGAAAGGGCGGGACCACTGGCACTGTGAAAACGTTGGCCGAGGAAGTGGCTGGAGTTGAAGTGGATGCTGTGATTACAGCAATATACAAATGTAAGTTGTACATATGTTTTGTGTTTATATGTTGGTGGTCAAAAGTTGGCACTAATGCTAATGCTAATGCTAATGCTCCACTTCACTGCAATTCGGCAAAGAAGAAGAGGAAGCAGTGAAATGTTAATCGCACCACCGCTGCACTTGAAATAAGACGACGCTACCCGGCCAAAATTAGTGCACTATTCCAGGAAGAACATAGCGTTGGTCAACGGCACAATCGCTTTCTCCTGCCTCAAGATAACAAGTGCCTGACCACACCTCAGTTTATGACCAGCCACCCATGGGTGTCCCTTGACAATTTGGGCACTAAAATGACAAAATTGTTGTCGGAAACGCTGTACAGCTTTTCTTTCACTGGGCGTAAGGCAGCACCTGTAATGTTTGAAGTGTTCTCTGACAATCTCAGCAAAATCTGCTTGTTGATTATTGTTGAGAAACTTTTGTATTGTGCTAAACCATGGAAGTCCTCGGGTATGCTCCTTTAATCTTCCTGACAAATGAAGATAAAAACAAGTCACTCACATGGTGAACACATCCAGTGTTTCTCCTGGGGCCCTGATGACCTCAAAGTAGTTCTGGAGGATGGTGACGGTGCCGCTCAAAGCCTCGTGGCCACACCCGCAGAACAAGGCCACGCCCATGTAGAGGAGGATGGTGGCGATGAGCGAGGCCCAGGGCAGACTGCCCACGCATCGCTCACAGCACTCCTTACAGCCTGAACACACAGACAGAAAGACAGAATGGTAACATACTGAGCAGGATGTTACAGCAGTCTGCAGAACATTCAGGTGATTCAGAAAGCTGATGGTGAAGAACAAGAACACACACCATGGTGATATGAGGAACATATATAACAAGACACTCGTGTTTCCATCTGACCCAGAGTCAGCTGGGATGATCAATATCGGTTTCATCTGTCCAGTACAGAGGTACATCAGGATGTATGTAGCTTAGTTTAGCTTAAAGAAAAAAAGGGGATAAAATGCTAGCCTAGCTCATGTATGAGGAGGAAAATAACCTGTGTGCAACTCTCTAAGCTGTTTAAACCACACTGTCCAGACATTTATCGGAGGTGAGTCAAGAAAGCTGGTGAGAACAGTACTTTCCATCCAGGGAGATTCAGGGAGAAAATAGTCACTTTTGATAACTGTCGACAGCATGTTCTGTGGATTAAACCAGAGTAGCCGAGACAGTTTCTGGAGAGAAATGCTTCTGCAGAATTTTTTTTAAAGACCACAAACAAAGTTCTCTTCCCTTCCACTGTATCAGGATGGAGGCAGAATATCAAAAATCTGTTCACATAAAACCAAAACTGTCTACATCTGCATGGCTAGATACCGCTGGAGCTAAGTGTGAAAATATGTTTGTCTGTCAACGTTCACTCTGTGAGGGAGTTTTGTTTTCACATTTCATAACTGACAGATAACTCCAGAGTTAGCGATGGAGTTTGCCATCTATAGTCCTTCTTTACATTATTACTGAATATATATGAACTAAACAGACAAACATAAATCACATCCACATGCCGACTACTTGGAAATAAATCTAGATGAATCCTTTAGTCATTGTTGGTGAAGATTTTTTGGTCATCCCTCTTTTTGATGCTTCTGCAGCTGCCATATTATATAATTGTGCCGTGGCTGTGCATGATGCACTAACAGTCCAAGCATTTCAAAATGACTCACATGTGTGCCTGCCTTTGTGACTGTTGTTACCAGATAAAGGTTAATATTTCCTTTTTTTAGAATAGTGAGAGGAAAGGCCACCGTGCAGAGGAACAGCCCACATATTCACATATTCCCTTTGAAAACATAAATCATGTCTTACCATCTTAACAGGACGAGGTATGTTAAGGTTTAAAGTTATGCAGAATTAACAATAAAAGAAATTTGATTGATAGGTGGGTGCTTTTACAGGTGATTTGACATTCAGCCCATCTCAGCTCCACCAACGCTGCATCTTTTTGCCCAATTTTGAAATAGTGTGGAGCCGGTGGAGGCAACACTGCCGACACAGCATCAACCAGAGCCACCACACTCTGAGCTTCAGAAACCTGTGGGTGACGTCACAGTTATGACGTCCATGTTTAGTCTATAGTCATAACTTCATTGGATTTAATGTGGATTGTTGAATTGTTGAACTTGTTGAACTTGTTTGTCTTGCAGACATACATAATGCAGGAGAGATTTAGAGTCCATGGTGAGAGGTCGTTGAGTTTAATGAAGTGGAAACGTGACTGGTAAATTCACTGTGGACGTGTTTTAAGCTGCACTTCTTCTGCTTTTAGATGCTGCCTCCATATATATAAAATACTCTGTTATTAATACTAATTAACACACTAGGGCTTCTTCATTTTAGTCTCTTCTATTTTTTTGTGTCCTATTAAGAAGATATTAGGGTTGTTGCTCAATTAACAGGTATCTCAGCCTATCACAGTCAGTTGTGACATTGCTCACCCAGCTCCACCCAGTGATAATAATAATAATAATAATAATAATAATATTAATAATAATAATAATCATCATCATCAGCATCTTTCAATTCAAAAGTCTAAAATCTATAAAATAACATGTCAGCCACACATACACACACAGAGCCTTCAAAATAAGAGCACATGCAGCCTCCATGTCGACAGAGCATCGATGCTACAGAAAGCGAGAGAAAGATAAAGAGAATCACACACACATCACTTCCCTCCTTCACCTCCCTGTTGCACAGAAAGAGGTTTGTGTGTGTGTGTGTGTGTGTGTGTGTATGTGTGTGTTTGTGTGTGTGTGAGTCATCATGCTGCTCAGGTTTAATTGACCAGCCTTGTTGCCATGCCAACAGGGGTGTGGCGGGAGCCTGCTGACCCACTTTGCCTGTAGCGTTGTCATGGCAACAGCGCGGCTCTGCAAGCGTTACAGTCACACCAATGCACATTTTTCACACACACACACACACACACACACAGAAACACTCTCACACAGCAGCCATTTGCACAGACTGTCTGTTCTCGTGTTCGTTGTCGTGTTGCAGAATCCATCAGTGTGCGAGTTCTGTGTGTTTCTCGACGGAATCTGAGCCGCTAACGGAGGAACAAAAATCCTCTGCCATGCCCAGCAGGATGGTTCCATTTTGCACCGCCTGACTGCATTTAGTAAAATGTTTAGTGCTAACATGCTACATGCTAATTGTGGGTCTCTACACACACCTGAGTCATTTGGTGTCCGTTTGACTCTTGATCTTACACATAAAGAAGAATATTGAGGCCACATTAGTATGGCAGCTCTGAGGCAGATGGACAGGCACGTGGAGGGGAAGTGTGACATAAATGTGTGATTCTGTGTGTTTCTGACAATATTTGATGCAGTGTGTTTGAGTATTTTCAGATCTGCAAATATCTGCATGTGACCATACAGTTGTGTTTTCTGACCGTGTGTGTGTGTGTGTGTGTGTGTGTGTGTGTGCCCTGAATTTCAGCCATGTTATAATCCTCGTCATATTTCCATATTTGGGCTTTAAACGTGGGGAAGACCCAGTGACCTGGTAAAAACTGGGACACGCTAAACACAAACAGCTGTTTACAGAGTCCATACATGTGCGGCTGCTTTCTTTGTTTAAGGAGAGGTGAATATTTTCAGACACCATCTGATGACAGTCATCCATTCAGACTGTGACTGCAGCACTGATCAGGGAGTTGATGCCTATCCAGAGATGTACATAGTAAATCTAATACGTTTTTATATGATTTTATATGTTTTTATATGATTTATGAAGGTTGGTGGACTGTGAAAACATCCATCCATTTTCTTTAACCGCTTATCCTCATCAGGGTCGCGGGGGGCTGCAGCCTATCAGCTGACTTAAGGCGAGAGGCGCTGTGAAACACTGTTAGTGAATTTCTTTACATTTTAAAATGATATATACAAATTTATCACAGTGAGGAACTTCTTGTTATAACAATACACCATTTACCTTGTTATAACAATAAACATTTCACTTTATAACATGATAATTAAATGTGACTCATACAAACCATGATATATTATTTATTGTTCATTTGTTTATTCATTTCAGGCATTTTTAGATAAAATGTCATTCATACGTCTTGACAAATTGTCTTAGTAAACATAAATTAGATGTTTATATTTTATGTCAATGATTTTATATTGTATATTTAGAATTGTTTGTATAATTAGAATTTTGGAATGATTCTGTATAACTTTCTGGTGATTTACATGCAGATGACAGTCAACCAGGCAACATCCATCAGTCTGTTCATCCAGCACACTCGTCCTGATGTTACATGTTATTTCACCTCTCGTTGCTCCCAGGGGATGATTTATGACAGAACTTTGAATCTAGTACCACCATGACCAGGACAGAACTACCCCACACTCACAAGAACATTGCAAAGTAATTAATACATTCACATGAATGAATCCTTTATATTTGAATCATTCAGCGATCTTTCCTCCGCAGGATCATATTTTACCAAAACATTGAAATGAACATGTTGTGTGTGTTACCTGGCTGTGGTGCACACACACACACACACACACACACACACACACACACACACACACACACACACACACACACACTGTGAATACTTTCACATTCAGTCTTGGTGCTCATTAGGCAACAATTTGGACAGCTCTGTCCAGCCTGATTGTCTCACAGACGACAGAGCTGCCGCATGTGTGTTTGTGTCTGTCTGCATCACTTGTGCTTTAGCTCTGAGAGAAGATTACTGAGGTCTCTCTCTCTCTCCCTCTCTCTCTCTCTCTCTCTCTCTCTCACACACACACACACACACACACGCACACACACACATATACAGAGACAGAAACTGTGGCCTGAAGATGCACTCAAGAGTCAAAAGCCCTGTTCTAATGGAAAATGACAAGTTCAGCCCCACTGCACCATTTAGAGTGAGATGCAGTTCAGCACAGTGGAGTATAACCCAGATAAATCTGAATGTACAGTATATGTATATGAATATGTTTATATGTATATGTAGACTGAGAATCAAAGTTCAGCTGCAGGTGACATTTGTCTTCAGGCTGTGATTAATAAGGTAGTGATTTGTTCAAGTGTGAGGCAGACCTTCAGAAGGCCCCTTTTCATATGGAATATATGGATATGGTGGTGACACACACACACACACACACACACACACACACACACACACACACACACACACACACACACACACAGAGTTAATGGTGGTCGCCTCTGCTGGAATGGCCTCCTGAAATGATTCTCCCAGCTGCCAATCAAATTGTCTGTTCATCCACAAATCCCTGCTCGCCTCTCCATCTCTCCATCCATCGCTCGCTCACAGAGAAGTAACCTCAGTCTCAAAGGTCCTGTTCCTGTTCTGAGTGTAACGTGCCAACGTTGTTAGATTGTTTAAACGTTTGAAATATAACAGCAGCTCATTTGCTGTTCTGATGCTCGTCATCACCTGCAGCAGGTGGAGATCAGTGCAAAAGTGCTGACTGGATGAATTGTGAAATCACTATTAGAGAAGTCAATAACTAGAATCAATCCTTCTCCTCACTCCATATTGTGAACAAGTATCCAAAAGGCTTTGTCTCTGTCTGCGAGGCTCTCTGCACTTTTACAGGTTGTGTCAGCAAACAGAGCGTTTTCACGTTAGAATCAGCCGTTGTCTGAGCAAAAATCTAGGGTGATGTAGACATTTTATCCATTTCTGTTTATGCTGTAAATATTGACAGCTGTGATATTTGGAGGAAAGGATGTCTACTCCAGCACAGATCTGTGCAAATGTATGAAGAGTTATGGTAATCATGAGGAAGAGGATAGAGAGCAGCAATAAAAAGAGAAAGGAGGAGAGGGAAGCCCCAGTGAGACTAATCACATTTCAGTGATGGATGCCTTTCAGACAGGCACACAGAGCCCAGACAGGCTGTAAACAGGACAAATTATAACAATCATTAAACAGCTGATATTGTGAAAAATCAATCTATTGGAATGATCACGTACTGCTCGTGTTAAATGAAATGCAGTAATGCATTTACAAGGAGTACATTTTGAGATGTTAAAGTGATCTAGATATTTCTTAAGTTAAAGAGGTTCAACAAAAACACACATGAACATTCTGGAGGGAATATGTGATTCCCTTATTTATTAAACACTCCAATAAACATGTAACAAAAAAAAAAGTTTTCTCACTAAAGTTATTGAAGGTATGTGTGTGTATGTGTGTTTGTGTCTTTTTTGAGTTCTACATTTCTGTTGTGACTGATCACAACGAGTAAGTGTGTTCTTTTCACTGTAAAGTTGCTGTTGAGTCAGCAGCCAGCCCTTAAACTCAGTGTGTCCATGAACGCTCCACCAAGACGTTTTCAAAAAGTCACTCACCAGAGAAAAACTCATTCTGCTTGAAATGAGTGGAAAAGATGATAAAATGCAAAATGGTGGACAGAAACGTAAAGTGTACAGTATTTGTCTTTCCTGTAGTTTAACGTATAAAATCCACTTCCAATGTGCGAACACCAAACTTAGTAAATGAACACAACTGGAAAAAAGATGCAGGAGTTTTGTATTTTTCCTTAAAACGGCTATATACACATATTACAGACCTTTTACTGAAACCAATTCATCACCACAGACATTAAACACATATTAGAGCTACAGTTAAGTGAGTTGAAAGGAAAACCCCCCTTGAAAAAGAATTCATAAACAGAGTGATCTTTTCCTTCATTGTAAATATGTAGATGGAGAATGTGAACCACTCCCTGCCTCAGCAAAAGCACAGAGACAGACTGTAGTGATGATGTCATCCACAGATTCATGCTGGAGCGGCTCCAGAGGCGGTGAAAAGTGGAAACACTGCCAGGACTCTATGACAGCGGCCTCGGTGACTTCACGGTGATATGAGAGGAAATTCAAACACAAGTCAAGACACATTCAGCGAGCTCGTATATTGATCTAGCACGAACACTAAACCCGCCGTCTTGATGTGTGTGTGTTTATAGTGCAGCGATGGAGTCAACTACAGCTCCTGGTTGCAAGGAATATTTCGACATTATCTCACTCCCAACTCGTCAATTACTGACAATGACATGCACTTTGGTCCTGCCTGTAATCAGGTGAAGGGTGTCTCTGTCATTCCCACTCTGCATCCCGCACATATGTTTCTGTATGTGTAACGCTTTACGGCACTAAGTCACACACCTCCAACTATTTCACTGATTTTGGTGAAACTGGATCATATTTTCTGGAGAAAATGTTTCCTGATGGGCCGAACAGTAAACAGCAGCAAACTATAGCTGCTGTTAACTGATATTAATTTAATTTGTTAGCCAGGCTGCCCAGATTGTGAGCTCAGAGCGCCACAGGTATTTTGGACCACCGGGAAAAGGAGATTTTCAGGCGTGGAGTCGGTATAGTGCCAGAACCATAGCCGGGTGGGCTGGCGATGTAACTGGGCTCAGTAGCCTCTATGTACAGTACAATGGTGCAGCCAATGGTGAAGCAACTGAAGAGGATTGTGACAGAGGAAGCTAAGAGGAGAAAAGGAGAGAGTGAGCGAGCAAGAAGCTGCCAGACAAGAGTAAATCTGGGACTGACTTTTAGTGGTTGGTTTAGTGGACACCGAGCTGGGCTGACTGCTGTTGGACTAGTAAGTAATATTAGCTGGCTGCTATGTCTTGTGTTGTTGACCTTGTTGATGTTTGGCTGTTAGCAAAGTTGTTGACTCGCTAGTTTTTGATCATAAGTAATGTAATCAGAACAAAAACACATGTACAGCTGTCCATATTTACCACAGTGGGACACTCTGAAACTGGGGGCGCTAACTGGCAAAAATGCCAATTTCTGTTGGCTTGATGTTGTGAAACTGATGTTGTGATGTTGTGAAACTGATGTTGTGAAACTGTCACACTTGAGGAAAAGATAGTTACAAAGTTGCATAATGTACCTGATGAACTTTAAAGACCTGTGTTCCTTTCTCCCATGAACCCCCCCACGCCCATATACTATGTAACCTGACTTGGAGGGTACATTAAACCACTAAGCTACACTGGTGCATCCAGTCATGATGCTAAAGTGTACACTGTCATATTTTGAGGCGTAGGACCACTGAGCCAAGCTGCTGTATTTGGTGAGTTGGGAGTGAGAACAGCCGAATATTTAGAAAAACTACGTGAGAACTATGTGAGAAATTTTTATCCTTGAGTGATTTGAGTAATTGAACTAAACCCTGACGGAAGGTCCTCATTACAATCAAAGAGGTTCATCCCCTTTGGGTGATGAACGTGCTCGCTAAATATTATGGCCATCAGCTCATCACGATTCGAAATGCCTTTTGTACAAAAATGATATCTTGGGTGGTACTCGAGAAAAGTTCATGGAGTGTCCAATAGGGAAAAGGTTCATCATCTGGGGAGCATGAATGCGCCTCATTAAATATTTTTATATTTCTTATGTACAGGAGGAAATTTTGGATGTCCGCCCAGAAACTGGTGATATAAAAGAGTCAGTTGGACAAACTAACAGTGATAATATATTGCTGTTGGTGTTAGAGTTAACCTCTGCCACACTCATTGGCCGTCTGCTCAGTGTGTAAATGTGATCCGCTCACAGGCAGAACAATGGACCTTGTGTTGAGTTAGTTTTCATTTCTTGTGTCAATGGAAGGTAATGACATTACCTCCAAAGAGGAGAAGGGAGAAACTCCATTTTAGTGGCCTCCTCCTCTGCTGTTCAGTATCTGTTTCTCTCCCTCTCTCCTCCTTCACTGCTCTCTATTCTCTCTCTCTCTCACCCGCTGTGGGCCTGCTAAGTCAATTTGTATTGACTTATTCTTCACTCCATTAAGTTCCTTTCTATTAGTGGTCATAATAATGAAATGGATATGAGGTAAACACACATGGCCCACTTCCAGTTGTATGACTCCTGTCGGTTTTCACATTGACTTCTACAATAAATTAGAAATTAATTTTACAAATTGTCCAAGGCAAGTGATTATTGCCTCTTCTGCACATTTAGGAAGTGGTCATATAAGTCATCCATAGATAAATCACCAAGTCAGAGTACGCCCCATAATCCTCTTCTTACTTCTGCTGTTACTTCACATGCAACAGTTCTTTTCAGTGACTCAGTGTTCAGCCGGTTCATTAAAACGTCTGCATTTTCTCAGTGACATGTGGAGCAACAAGCAGGTCTTTCCTCGGAAAAATCCTCGTTTTATGTCTCCTGTTTGACTGAACCAAATTTAACAATAACTGCATCACAGTTGTGATGCGCGCCTTGTTTGGACAGGAGATGAGACGCTCTCCAAAGAGTTGAGAGCTACAAAGTTGTCAAGCAGAACACTCAAGGAAAAATCAGATCAAACAAATGAAGATCAGACCACAGCAGGTTCACGTAGTGTTTTTGATTTCTTTTGTTTCAGTATTTTCTGCTCTCTTTCTTATATTAAAGGCGACATCTGTGAGTTAATATTCTTCTATAGACACATATTCAGTCTTCACGGTCAGGCCCAGTTCACACTGTTTGGACTGTAATACAGGACTATCACTCACCTAATGAGGACAATTACTTAAGTCCTGTGAAGATAGAACAAGTGAGGTGTTGGTCACACGTCACCCTGATGTCCGGAAGTGTCATCTGACTTTAATATATAAAACAAGGCTTGGATACAACAGAGTATTATTTTACGACCAGCTCTCATGATCCTGTCACCTCGGTTTCTGATTTGTTCTAATTAGAGAGAAAATATTTAAAGCATAAAGTGGTTGTGTTGCAGAGGAAGGCCACATTCTGACAGCTAATGAGAATATTTGTATAACTCACAGCTCAACAGCATAATTATGAGAATTAGATGCACTGAATTTGAAAATATGTGTTGAGGATAACTTTACATAAGATTAAAAAATAATGACAGGTGTCTTCGCCTCCTTTTTTTTACATTCACTTTTTCATGGCAGCATTTAAAGTGGCTGATATTTTGCTAACAGCAAGTTCCTGAAATGCCATTGACTTCCACCCTCTTCCTCACAGAATGAAAATCAATTAGCAGACTCATCAGATTGAAGTAGAGTCAAATTCAAGCTCGTTTTTTTTTTCCAAAGCAGGTTTCATGACTCAAAATCAAATTATTCAAAATGATTTTCATCATACAGAAATGAATGGAGATCAATGCCTGTAAAAAAAGATAGTACAAACACATTCTGTGCATACATTGGTAAATGATGAGCACAAGTACAATGTTTGTACAATTCTTTAGTTAATGAGATACATGTTGCAAAAACATGGTATGGTCCGAAGAAAAGATGATGACAAGTCAAAGACATTTCTCTGTAACATTCTAAATAAATGAGGTGAGTGATGACGACTGTGTTCACCTGTGTTGATGAAGTCTTCATCCAAACAGAGAAGAGGCTTTCTGTATTAGTCATTTACTTTAAATGATAACTCTGCAGGCTAAATCAGCACTTCTGATTTCATCTAGTTTTGCACAATCACACAATAATCTGTCATCACAATAACAGAGTTTTAGATAAAGAACCTGCTACATCTAATTAAGCCCCACAACTCTTTAAAAGCAATGCCGAGTCATCAGCAGGACGACCTGCTGCAGAAACACAGTTTAAAAGCTCTCAGCGTGCCTCTGTCACACTTTCTCTTTCAGATCTTTCACACATTCAGATGAGATTAGACAACATGAAACTTCACTGATCCCCGTGGACACTTTGGGGGTTTGTTACTGCTCCAAGATGATGAAGTTGATGATGATTTGCTCACATTTTGTCAAACTGGCAACATTTAAAGTTTGAAATGTACCCATGATTGTACACACAGATATCACTCATTTACTTAAATACTGAAGAAAACCTAAAACTGTGATGATTCTCGGGAAAGTCTTCTAGGATTTTTGGACATGTAATCATGATGGACGTCAGAAATAATGGGATTCTCAGGAAGTCACACTGGATCACTTCAATGTCTGTTTCATGTCTGCGTGTTGAGATTCATCCTGCATTTCTGCTATTACATCACATCCTATACCAGGGACGACAAACCTACAGTATCCAGACGAGACCCAACAATGGAGGTTATGTCTGATTTCCTGTTTTTCGTTGGTCCAATTCATGTGATATGTTTGCCAGTAACTACTGCCAGTAACTACTGGCAAACCCAAAGGGAACATCTGGTAAACAACACTTGGTCATGTGATCATTTTCAGGCTTTATTAATTGATGTTTCATCAAGAATGAAGTGAGCCAATCACCAATCAGCAACACAAGTTTAGGCCACGTGACAAATGCAACACTAGAATAGTTTATATTGAAAACTGATAAGTAATTAAAGATCATTCATTCAATCCATTTTCATTATTAAATTGGTCTGCATGATAATTAGTAAACTCTTTAATCAGGTTCAGGATCCTAATGTTTGTAATAAAGTTGTTTATTGTTGATGATATTAGCCAACAACACACCATAAATCATCTGTCAGTCATCTGTTCACCATAATAAGCAAAGACACAGCCAGCTTCTTCATCAGAAGTCCAAAAAATGACTCGCGAGACCTTGAATTAAACTGATTTAAGGTCTCTGACAAACTGACAATGCATCCAAGCATTAAAAATCTGAATAATCACTATGAAAATGAAAGGTAATTAATCAGGTCAAATTGGAGTTGATAAACGTTGTCTGAAAGTGTTTCTCTCTTCATGTCTCTAACAGCCACTCTGCATCACTCCCTTTTCCTCTGACCTGTCTTATAAATTCACATTTTCCTCCATCTCACAGCCTCACCTGTCCTGACATTTTTCATCCTACACACCTGCATTTTGTCAGCTGTGTGCATCCCATTTATTCAAACCAGGAGAAGATGGAGAGAGACGGGAGGAGACCAGTGACAGTTAAATGAAACGAGCGTGTATAAAGAAAGCAACGACGATGGAGAGGATGACATGGGTGTGGGACGGGAACCAGTTGAATGGATGAACAGAAGGAGTGGGGGTGATAGAAAGAAAAAAACAAGTGTCTGGAATGAAAAATCATGTTTGTTTGAAACATCATGCCTCCCCATTTCAGCTTTCTGATTGGCTAACGCAAGTCGGTTCCAGAAAAAACACAGGAATCCACCTATCACACAACAGAAGACAATTCCATAATGGTGTTACCATAGATACAGTGTTAATAAACGTTAATACTGTGATAAAAGCAAATAACTGTTTATTTATTAATGGAAAATACCTCCATCATCGCTCAGATTTCTGAATCTGTGCAAACAGCACTGCTTATGTTTGATTTCAGACTGAAGGTGCGATGAAGAAAATGGACACGCCCATTTTTGCCACCGACAACAACAACATCAATACACTCCGTGCAAAAAAAACCAAAAACATACAGCAACCTTGAATGAATGAAATGAGAAATATTAGAAAAAGGCAAAAGATAGATGGAGAAGATAAAGAGTAAAAACAAAAGGCAGGGAACGAGGGAGGAATAGAGGGAGGGAACTGGCAGAGCGAGATGGAGGTGAGTCAAAATAGAGGGTTAGGGAGAGCGAGACAGAAAAAAGACAGAGAGAGACAGGAGACAGACACCTGCAGAGGCAAAGAGACAGACGGAGAGAGCAGAAAATCCAGTTTGAGTCAGAGTGAGTGAAGAAAAAATACATCGAGGCAGGGGACTAGTGATGGAGAGATATAAAGAAAATGGAGGGAAAGGGTAGGGAGCGACACAGACAGCAGGAGAAAAAAAAAGGGAGACGTGCAGAGAGCGAGGGAGAGAGGAGAGGAAAAGGCGTTCAGACAAGCGTGAAGCATCAACAATGGAGGCTAACAAAGAAAATCCCAATGGAGGCATCAATCACTGCTCCACTTATCCCTCCTCCCTCTGATTTTTAGTCTTTATTGCAAGGTTTTGCCCCACGCTCCCTCCTTTTATCACCCTCTTCTACCCCCCGAACCCCCCTCACACCCCACTGCCACTCCCACCTCCACCATCCATCTATCCATCCAGGCATCTGTCCATCCATCTGTCCGTCCAGCCTCCAAAACAACACCAACCCTTCAGTGTCTGCCATCTCCTGTCATCCTCAACCCAAACAATCTGCTCATTTATGCATCCATTCATCAGAACACAACAGAATAGAGTTGCATAATCTATGGAATCAGGAGCAGACGTATAGATGGCACGATTAAAATTCACATCTTTGCTTTTCTGCTGGACACAACAACGAGGGAAACAGCTGATGTGAATTGCGCCAAGAAGAAGGTGAAAATGAAATGCATGTAAAATCGATGCTTTTTTCGCCTGCAGGACATGTATGCTGTCTTCTTTCTCTCTGCCCACAACACACACACACACACACACACAAAGGAATCCCATGATACCAAGAGAGATGCATGAACAGAACAATGGCAGAATGGCACGGCTGATGAAAGATAAAAATTAACAAAGTGCTCGTCCGTCCTACCTTTCTGGCTTTGCGATTCATCCATGTTTTCCTCCATCGTGGCAGGTTACAGTCCCTTTGTCTCTGTTTAGTGTGAAGCTCTTTAAAGCCCCTTGCTAGCTCTCAGCACAGTGTGCGTGTGTGTGTATATGTGGGAGGCTGTGTGTGTGTGAGTGTTTTTTCCCTCCCTGCAGATGAGGCTCAGGGAAGTCCCTGTTTCAACACTGCTCTCTCTCTCTCTCTCTCTCTCTCTCTCTCTCTCTCTCTGCCTAGCATCCATCTCTGTATCCATCTCTAGCTTTGTTCTTTAAATAATGTATGCACCAAAAATAGAAAACCTGAATGTAAACAGCAGAATTCAATGGAAATTTCTTCATATAAAGCTATTTTTATATATTATTAGATACACAGAGACATATTAAAATAAAATATCATATACACAAGGTATGCTAATGAGCCATGACAGAGTAAACTCTTAATTTAATATTGAAAAACAAGTGAAAACCGGTTCATGCCGGTCTACATTAACTTGAGGCAGCTCTACACAAGGCAAGGCAAACATTTCGCGTCAATCACCGCCTGATTAGCGTTGGCCCTGGAGGTCGATACAACGACTAGAGGAGCTGATATGAAAGTTTTAAAGACATTGTTTTAACATCGTATAGACAACATGTATCGTATGTGTATAAATATCTGATATTACCTCAGCACCAAATGCCAGCGACTAGTAAATAGTTTGTGTGTGGAGACCAAAACGCTGTCAAAAGAAGAGTGAATATTGGACAAACCATGAGTCCAAATGAATGCTAATGTTGCTCTGTGCCGGCTGGATATGAAAGTTGGCAGCTGTTTGCTTTAGCCAGAGCAACTTAAGGCCATTACACTAAATAGAGGCTGATGTGTCTGTTGTTTTGTGACTTTTTTCTGTCACCATGGGCCCCGATATACACAAATGTGACTATTAATATTAATTCAGCATGTATAAAGCGCTGGAAGAGGAAGATGAACTGTAGCCATCATCACTGTTGGATTAAGTATGTGTGTCTGGGTCAAAGACTTTTGGTGTCTGAACTAGTGTTGGGAGTAAAGGCGTTTAAGTATTTTCAGTAACGGAGTAATCTAATTAATTACTTTTCCCATCGTTGCAACGCCGTTATCGTTACTGAGAATGTAAAGTGGCGCGTTACTACAAATTGGTTGAATGAAGCGCGAGGTGTCAAGCTTTGGCTACATCAGCTGCCTGGAGAGAGCAGGAGTGGGGATGATGATGACACTGTTGCAAATGCGATGATGATTGGCTGGGTGGGCGGATGCCCTGCTCACGCTGTCTCACTGCACGCTCTGACTTCCACCTATGACTACCTCTGAACACACAGGACAGCGACAATGGCGACGAGCCAGGGAAATTCAAATGTAGCGTTCTCCAACTGGAAGTACCGGCACTACTTCTCCCTCGTTGAAATTAAAGGCAAGAATGTATATGTATCATGCACACTATGCCCAGGAAAAAAGATTTTATCCACGTCTGCCGCAAGCAACTCTAACCTTATGAAGCACGATATGGCAGGCTGCAATCTAAGTTCAAATAAATACCAAATGTTCTAAAATACTGTATATAGTGTTTTTATTCTTCAGTCAGTTAATATAAACATCTTTGACGTTAAAGATGTTATAGAATGTAATAGCGTTATAGAACATAAAAAATAACGTCACAGTTACTTTGCTGAGTAACTAATTACTTTCACAGTGTGGTAACTGAGTTACTAACTCAATTACTTTTTGGCAGAAGTAATTTGTAACTGTAACTAATTACTTTTTTAAAGTAAGATGACCAACACTGGTCTGTACATATGCATATGTATGTATGGTATGTGTATCAGCTCTTTGAAAAAGAAATGTTAAAAAATATCTGTATATTTAAACAGCTGCATACTAACCCTATATGATTGCTATCATTGTATCGGCTGGCTCAGGTTAAACCCTTTTTAAAACATCCGGAGAATGAATGCCTACTTATCTACTTTGACTGGCTAATGTTAGCATACCACCCTACTCTGCCTCTGACCTAGTGCTCATTGTGTTCATTGGTTTGGGCTGGTTATTGGGACAGAGTAAGGTGGATCATGACTTAACCATCCTAGAAAAAAAAAGAGGCAAATGGGACACTGCCCCTATTTGGGACTAACAATTACATGGTATCGGATCAGTGCACAGATGCATCATTGATACCCGATACCATATTTAAGCCAGTATTAAAAACATCTCCTATATCTGCTTTGGAGCAACTCTACTTTAAACATTTTTGTTCCAATATGTTCATTTATATTCCATTAAGGTAAAGATGAAGCGAACACCTGCTTATATGGCTGTTAGCAAAGTTGTGGACTCGCTAGTTTTTAATCATAACAAATACACGTGTACAGCTGTCTATATTTACCACAGTGATGGTAAATGGACTGTACTTATATAACACCTTTCTAGTCTTCCAACCGCTCAAAGCTCTTTTACACTACATATCTCATTCACCCATTCACACACATTCATACACTGATGGCATTAGCTGCCATGCAAGGTGCCAACTGCTCATCAGTTTTTAGGAACTAACCATTCACACACATTCACACACCGATGGCACAGCCTTCAGGAGCAATTTGGGGTTCAGTATCTTGCCCAAGGACACTTCGACATGCAGACTGGAGGAGCCGGGGATTGAACCACTGATCATCTGATTAGTCGATGACCCGCTTTATCTCCTGAGCCCAGTACTGTACTCTGAAACCAGTGACACCAAATCTTAAAAAATACCACATCTTACATGTTATGAAAATGTACAAAAACAAGGAAACAAGATGGGAAGAGCCTAAAGCATAAAGTAGTATTATTAATTATAATGGATGTCTCCTCGCCTCTAGCCCAAAGTCAGCTGGGATAGGCTCCAGCCCCACAGTGATGAGGATAAACGGTTACAGATAATGGATGGATGGATGGATGGATGGATGGATGGATGATGTCTTCTCCTGGAGTATGAGTTTGGAAATTGTACACAAATGTTTCAATAATGGATTACACATAGATTTAGAATTTAGATTCAAATGTTAGCACTGGTGCTGTGGCCTACAAAACCATGCAGTTATTTGTATTCTAATATGTAAAAAGTGAAAGGTGTGCTTCAAATGCACAATGAAAAAGCAAAATGTTTCTGCCCATCTGTCAACATCTAAAACACACAAAAAACATCCTGTTTTATTATATGTAACATCTTACTGACTTCTGGGTGACGGATTACTGTTTTACCTCCTCACAGTTTGGCACGACAGCAGAAAGTCTACACAGCCAAAACCAGTTGTCCAACAAACTGTGATGTTCTTTCAGAGAGTGTGCGCTCTGTAATGAGTGGGAGGTTTCAGAGCCTCAAAGCATGTGGCTGCTTTGCCAAATCAAAACTTCACCGGGCTCCTGGAATATTAGAAGCCTGGAAAATGAAAATGTGATCGTAGCAAGAGCAACCATTTTTAACTGACTCTTATATGGTCTATTATCATGTTGCTACTACACAGTAACTTATAGTAAATTCATTATGCTACACTGTCACTGGGTGTGATTGGTGAACTGTGGACAGCAGAGAGTAACACAGTTCAGTCGATTTTTGGGAAAAGTTTATCAAGTTTATCAAATCAATTGACAATTATTCATTCTATATTTCAATTCACATTCACATTGGTTTTTAATATTCTTTATTCCTCCACACATAGTTTACTGACTAAATTTAGTTCAATGTGTTTCTGTTGTGTTTAAGTTCATGTCAAAACTTTCAGTAATCTCCCACTTTATATGAGGGTAAATATTGTGTATTTATTTTGCAACTATTTATGTCATTATTTGTGCTGGTGTGGTTATTATTGAAAACAACACTTACAGTCACTTACTAACACTGCAGTTAATTACCCTTGAGTAAGTCACAATCATTTTCACACTCACTCTATTCTACTTCTTGTAATTAAGAGTAATAATCAAGTAGTATAAGTCATATTTAAATTATACTTGTTATTTTTGCTATATTGTAGAGTGGAACAAAAAATGATAAGTGAATAAATAAGTTATTTCTGGTGTACAGTACTGTGTCATCAGCGTAGAGGGAGAAGCTGATGATGAATTTAACTGATCAAGGTTTGAATCTGTGTCTTATAAGGTTTAAATGTATGCAGTAAGTAGAAGAAGTACATTGTTTTTCCACATCAATAATATAAAAGTAAATGAAAAATAATAAATGATGACTATAGACCAGAAGTTTGGCTGAGTCATAACATTGTGTAGTCAGCAGTGGATGCAGGAGGAGAACGTTTTTCTGGTACTGGTAAAGAACATCTTGACACAGCCCACCCCCTCACTGCTAGTCTCCATTACAACCCAAGACAAACCGCAAAGAGACACAATGTTAGTTTATTCCAAACTATAAACACGAGCAGACTGTGAGAGCTTCAGACATGACTCCTCATCATCCAGCTCTACAGTAAGTGAGTAAGTAAAACTGTTTTCTCATGAGTGGTGGACTTGCAACAATGTAATGCAGTCAGTAAATAAGCCTCCAAAGAACTAAATTTTAATCAAAGATAACCTTGTAATAACTTCATATTATTGACTGACAAAAAGAGACCACCTACCTCCTCCAAATTAAAGTGTCTGCTGAAGGAGGTAGGTGGTGTCTTTTGATCAATTAAACAACAAACCACATTTAGAAGTTTTTTGTGATAGATAGATATAGATAGATATTCCAGCTTCAGTTTAGCTAAATAAACAAATTTGTGCTCTACCAGTGCTCATTCAGTGAAAATGATGTTGTCTTTGGTTATTTTGATTGACCTTTTTGTTGGTTACAGTGTTGGCACACTTGACCATCTTTCCATAGCTCCCCTCCCAGAAAAAGGCCTACACCTGCCAGCAGGGTTCCTTCATGTCCATGGAAGTTGTTTGTGAAGAATGAAGAGAGCAGAGATGGGGAGATTTCGGATATACAGTATGTGTCATTGAAGATATCTAAAATTACACTCCTGATATGTCTGACATGTCAATTATATTGTTTTCAGATATATGAGTAACATTGAAGATTACAAAAAATCATTTTGGTGGACTTGATGAAACAGTATTGAAGGAACCACATCAGTCTAACACAGTTTTGGCTTAAACATCCCATCCTGAACTTCATTCGACATATTGAATGTGATCACATGTAAGGGGCTGCTGTGGCTCCGGAGGAAGAGCAGGTCATTCATGTGGTTCAATCCCCAACCCCTCCAGTCTGCGTGTCACTGCAGTCTGCTCTTTCCTGATCAGCTGTTGCATGACAGCAAATGCCATCCGTTTATGAATGCAAGTATATGTATAAATGGGTGAATGTGTGAAATCACCTTGAGTGGTCAGAAGACCAGAAAGGCTTTATATGAATACAAATACATAATTTTGTGATAGGTTGGAGTTTGGGCAACCTGCACAGTTACAAAAACAGAAAAAGAGAAAAACTAAGACACCAACTCCTCCAAAAAAAAACAAAAAAAAACAGGCTATGTTTTCCTTTGAATTTCCAGTCCTGACTTAAATACTGCAAAAAAAACTGCAGTAAGTGGCACTCACGTAAGTGAATATCAGTGAAATAATGTCAGCTCAACAAAAAGGTTAATCATGTCAGTCAAATGACCTCCTCGTTTTCAGTGTGGGGGATTTTTGGTAGTGACATAACGTGAGCCTTTAAAATAAACTCAAACAAGTAGATACTGAGTTATGTATTAAGGTAAAAATACATAAAAATGTGTTGTGTTGGTGAATGTAAAAAGTGTACTTTATGTCCATTTTTAAAGGTCCAGTGTGTCATTTAGGGGCATCTAGATAAATAAATAAATAAATATAGAGAGAGAGAGAGAGACACACAGATGCACAACAGCAATAAAATACCTGTAACAACAAACTTTAATGAAGATATGACCAAAGGTAGTAGTAATGATAATCATAATAATAGTGTATGGAGTGGATATCAAGCAGGACCACAGCAACCGGTTCGACCAATCACTGATCTAGGTGTAGCCCCGATTCATGATAACCTGACGAGACGAGAGAGCACAAAAACTCTAGGGAAGGAGTTAAGTTAGTAAGAAGTCTTCCAGCTTTCTTGTCCAATAGCAGCATAAGTAAGGGATGACCTGAGCCAGCCCTAAAGTGTCTGCCTCCAGAACCCAAAATGGTAGTTTGTTCCACAGAAGAGGAGCTTGATAGCTGAAAGCTCTGGCTCCCAATCTACTTTTGGAGACTATAGGAACCCAGCATTCTGAGAGCGCAGTGTTCTAGAGGGGTAGTAAGGTACTATGAGCTCTTTTAGATATGATGGTGCCTGACCATGAAGAGCTTTGTATGTAAGGAGAAGAATTTTAAATTCTATTCTAGATTTAACAGGTAGCCAATGCAAAGAAGCCAAAATGGGAGAGATGTGAACTCTGATCTTGGTTCCTGTCAGAACACGTGCAGCAGCATTCTGAATCAAAAAGTCCTAAGAGACGGCAAGGAGATGTAATAATCAAAGATAACTCCAAGATTCTTTAGGGTGAAGCTGGAGGCCAGCGAGATCCCATCTACAGTAACTATATCTCTTAAAAATGACTATTGTGTGACTCTAAACCTGTCAGTGATGACAAATGTTCAAAATCTCAATTTATTGCTTTTTATAGAGTGAACCATTAAATGCGTTTTATATGTGGGGGTAGTGAATGAGTGATTTTAGACACAGCCCTGGTTATATGCAAGACCAGCTCTCAGTCTGGAGAAGATCATCAGACTGCAGCCTGACAGAAGGAGACAAAACAGCCTCTGGGCCAGGAAAGGAAGAATAATTACAAAAAAATGAAAGAAGAGGAAAGAAAGAAAGAAACTCGATGCTCAGATTGAACACAGTGAATAACCCACTGAGGGTACATTTAAAATATGTAAGAGCCTGTGCCTCACTACCAAAGATCCACTACTACAAAGGTACACATATGAATGAAAAAGATGAATCAATATCCAGTGAAAAACACTTCAATAAATTACAATGTCAATCAAGCCATTGGCCCTAGCTCTGAAGTCCTCCATATAATCTGCCTCCAGATTTAAAGCCCATGGTGTGAAGGTGTCAGATGAGTATACTGTATGAGGAAGGTTTCTCTAGCGAGGCAGAACGTAATGGAGACGTGGTGTCGACAGCTGACCTTTTCAACTCTGAAATAATAACACTAACAGATGGACTGCACCCTATCCATAAAATGCGGTGTAGAGTAGACGGGACGGTGTAAATCACATTAGCCAAAGGTCTGTCCTTAACTAAAGGTCTAGTCCAGAGAGGGACCCATGCTGCTATGTGCCAGTATTTCTTTAATATACTGGACACAGTCACTCTGTGATCTATGCTGTATATGTAGCATTGAACCGAGAAGTGGGAGATCATTGAATGAGCTGCTCTTAGAAACTGAGAGTATCCGTTTCATTTTAGCCCGAGACATTTTCATTTTCTTATTTTCTGTCTGTGGAACAGACAACCTTTACCCTGTGAGTCTCACCACAACACCTGTGTGTGTTGTCAGAGAGTTTCTTAGATGGTAGGGTTACTGTTGCCTTTGAAGGTTACCAGAACATCCAGTAAGTCCTGAAGGCTTTCACTGCACCCTTAAAAATAAAGGTTCGAGATAGAATCTAAAGTGGAAAAAATGATTATTAAACATAAAAATGTTAAGAACATTTTGGTTTGGTATTCAGTTCAGCACTAAAGGGATAAAACAGGTTCTCCAGGGAACAACCACAACCGTCTCCACTGTCCTTAGAGTTTAACGCTCTAAAGACAGTGGAGATGGTTGTGGACTTCAGGAAGAACTGAACACACCTGTCCTCATCACCCTGTGTGACTCCACAGTCAACTCTGTGGAGTCTTTACGCTTCCTGGGAACCATCGTCTCCCAGGACCTCTCATCAGGAAAGCCCAGCAGAAGATGTACTTCCTGTGGCAGCTGAAAGGAAATTCAGCCTGCCAAAGACAATGATGGTGCACTTCTACACCACCATCATTGAGTCCATCCTCACCTCCTCCATCACCATCTGGCACTGCCAAGGACAAGGATGCAGCGTGTCATTCGGTCTGCAGAGAAGGTGATTCGCTGCAAACTTCCGTTGCTTCAGGACCTGCACGCCTCCAGGACTGTGAGGCGTGCAGGAAAGATTGTGGCTGATCCCTCCCACCCTGGACACAAACTCTTCGAGTCACTCCCCTCTGGCAGGAGGCTGCGGTCCATCAGGACCAGAACCTCACGCCACAAGAACAGTTTCTCCCATCCGCTGCTAGACCCTCCACCCCAGACCTACATGTTAAATGGACATCTACATCTATATGCGTTAAAATGATCTGAAAAGTCACTTAACCTACCAACCCTGTGCACAGCTGCAATTTTCTGTAGTGGTCCCAGTAATGATGTGAAGCTATGTTTGCCTCAAAAACTCTTACAATGAAACTCCTCTAGACACGACTGTGACGTGCTCTGGTGATGGGATCATTCACAGCTGCCATCATCACTGGATTGATTCAGTTACAACCAGCTCTCTGAAGACAATCATTTCACTGTGTGGCTTTTGATACTGGTGTTTGTAAATGTTTGCAATGAGGTTCATTTTAATAGAAGGGGGCCAATTTTGCACCAAATGTGTGCATATGACCTAATTTAAATATATGCAAATCGCACTGGAGCACTGAGGTGTTATCTGCTTGCAGTGCAGTACTTTGAGAATTATTTTTGTCTTGAATGCACAGGTTTAGCACTGAATGTGGATTAAGGATTTATTCTGACCCAACCAGAGTTGGTGACTAACAAAGACGGTTTGGTTATTTTGTTTCTGTCTAGTTTGAATAAAGTGTATTTTATGATCATTTTTTGTCAGTGGAGTCCGGTGGGTGACAAGTGTGACATCTAGTAATTCTGAAAATCATCTACAGCCCCTTTACCCACTAATATAAATAATCATGTTATGTTTTTAGTTCTTTAACACTCTGTTTAAAGGAGTGTGAAGGAGAAACTATGGTGACTATATACTAATGGAAACATAGTTATGAATATTAAATTATGTAAACACAGCGCCCTAAATCTGACACACTGGACCTGTAATGGTGGTCACTTTCTAACTGTACATTGTTTACACCTCTTACCTCAGGTTTAGCTCCCCGCAGTCATCAAAAGGAAGTTCTCACCAGTGATTTTACAGAGTGCAAGGCTCGTCCTGAGTCTCTTATCTCCTCTCTGTGAACACAAAGCTCTCTTCATTTTGTTCTCAGGTCTGCCAAGTCTACATCAATGCTGACCATTTAGGCATTTTGTCCTTCACAATGAGATAACAACAAATTATGCAGTAATGACTTTTTAATTTCCATTTTTCAATGTCTACCACCACCTGCTGGATGTTTAGTTGTCTTCTCATTTCATTTAGTCATTTTATACACACACAAACACACACACACACACACACACACACACACAGACACACACACATAGATATCTCACAAAAAGTTTGGGATATTTGACTTTCGGGTGAAATTTATGTAAAATGTAAAAAGTTCATGCTACAGTGATATTATGTCATGAAAGTAGGACATTTAATTAGAAGCATGCAATGGTAATTTCTTCACCTCAAACTATTTATTGAAACAAAAGCTAACAACAGTGGTGTGAATACCACAACAAAACATTTGAATGTCTCAGTAACTTGTCATGTGACCTTGACCATCAATTACAGCTCGACTAGACGTCTCATGCTGTTCACAAGTCGACTTATTCCAACCTGCAGACGACACTCTGTGACACTGAGCGCTCAGTGCTAACTTCCCTCTGAGTACTTCCTGTATGAAGCCTCACACTGTATTTTCATCACGGGGGCAGACACCTGCGTCTGTGGCACACTGAGATTGGGCCCACATAGAACGTGGATGTGGACTTAAAGTCTGTGGACTGTCATGGTGGTTTATTAATCTCTGGTGCATTAGTGCAACCAGCTCGACAGTATTTCACAAAACCACCCACATCACTTCTACTACAAGAGCTGTAAACTGAACTCAGTTGTCATGTGGAATGTCGAGCCTTTCATATAACATCTATTCATTTAGAACTTTCTCTGCTTCTTTGTCTACAATAATAATAAAGAGGTGTTGATGATCTCATTTTGACCTTGTTAAGCTTGTAGTTGGGTAGATATTAAACGCAAATCAACAAAAGACTTAAGACTTTCCTTTTTGATAGAGCTTATAGTTAGGGCTGGCTCAGGTCATCCCTTAGTTATGCTGCTATAGGACTAAACTGCCAGGGGACTCCCCCTTTCAGGGTTATGCCTAGCCAGGCACGGTATTGGTTGAAGATGCAGTCACATCTCCCATTACTGAAAACCCTTTCTCTCTCTCTCTCTCTCTACCACCATCTGTAAACATACATGTCTGTCATACATGTACATTAATGCATCTTACTAACTAAACTTCTTCCCTGGAGTTTCTGTGCTCTCTCGTCCAGCAGGTTCTCGTGGATCGTGACTGCTGCCGTGGTCCTGCATGACGTCCACTACATATATTATTACTGTCATTAATGTTACCAGATCTCCATTACAGTTTATAGTAACTTAGTTAATGATTTGCTGCTGCTGTGCATCTGTGTCTCTCTATCTCTATCACAGGTTCCACTGCTACTGTAATCATTTTATCATTCATTGTAATCCATTGTCATTTTTCATTGTAATTATACAAAATGTTTCTGTTGACTTGTTGACTGTACACGTCTATTGCACGTCTGTCCGTCCTGGGAGAGGGATCCCTCCTCTGTGGCTCTTCCTGAGGTTTCTTCCACTTTTTTCCCTGTTAAAAGGGTTTTTTGTGGGCATATTTTTCCTCACTCGAACCGAGGGTCTAAGGACAGAGGGTGTCACTTCCTGTACAGATTGTGAAGCCCTCCGAGGCAAAATGTATTTGCGACTTTGGGCTATACAAATAAAATTTGATTTGATTTGATTTGAAAAGAGTAAATACATTTCTATATAAACAGAATTACATCATTCAGTAAATGATTCATTATTTGAGTTACATCAACTGTCTTCCTGTCTTTACACTCCTTTATCAAAGGACACAACATGATACTTCACACACATTTCTCATTCTATCTACAGTATATATATTCTCAGGTCATTTTAAGTTTACACCTTATTTACTCTTTAGAGCCTCCCAGTATAATTAACTGGAGTTCATCATAGGAAGCATAGTGCATTAATATTGATATCATGCTAATATTTATGTTGACAGAAAAGTCAGTATCATGGTGATATATGTCACATTTTTCAGACAGTCTGGATAAGATAGGGGACGGCGCCCCTTTAAGAACATTACGTTTGTTTACTGGTTTTATGATGTAATTTCAGTGTCAACAGTACGATCATATGTAAACCAAACTGGTTTGAGGGTAATGTGTCTGATTTAGATATCTATGGATTTTAGAATTTGCATTAATAATGTAATTGTGGAGGGAGCGTGGTGCATCAGCTGCAGGAGAGAGGTGTGGAGATCGCTCAGGAGAGCAGCGCCAGGTGAGGTGAACACACCTGTAACCAGTTGGCTAATCACTGTCATCACTAAGACAGCAGCGTGCTGGACCTGTGAGGAGGAGGTGGAACAAACACGTCCAGACAGCAGCAACTACAAAGCAGACGCCGGGCAGCGAGTAGAGAGCAGTGAAGCCTGCGAACGCTTGGAGTGTTTTCTCTACCGTCTGAACAAACAGATATACTGAAACGGTCCCCAGTCTGTGTTGCGTCCTTTGCCGAGTTACCCACGGTGGCAGAAGACATGCCACATTAATATAATCAATCTCAGTAGTTTGTTGTTTTTGATTATTTCTTAGTGTTAAATCAATCAAATAAACTAAATAAAGTTCAATCAATCAAATCAAAATCAGCGAGTTAGTTCAAATAAAGGCTGCTTTCACGAGCCTCCAGCTTTAAAGGCTTTTCATCTATTGCCATGTGAATGTCAGTGTAGGCAGCAGATTATTTCCTGTCCCTTAATGAAACATAATCAGTTTTTCAGAGATCATATTTGTCTCTTTTTACACATCAACAAAAATCATACCTTGCAGTAAAGGTCAGACATAACATATTAGATATTTTCTAAATATTAAAAACATTTATTGCAGTTTGTTCTTCATTTTGATGAGTTGTCCATGTGAAACTCTTTAATACTTGTGTTAAATGTAGGATGGACCTTTCACTGTGTTGGGCATCTTCTACATTTATGTTATTTCATGCAGAGGGGTCACAGTCTTTATCGATGGACATGGTCTGCTCAGTTAGAAAACGTCGAGATGTTTGATGTGCTGTCATTTTTTCAACATGGAACTTTCACGCTCGACACATTTAGTGATTCTCCCAGAATTTTATTGTATGAGTCAGGGTGGAAACAGCACAAAGACCATAAAACTCTGCACTGAGACCCAAGATAACAATAAACCATGTACACATGTGTGAGACATCAAAATCAAAGCAGTCTGATATCTGTGACCAGTGTACAGCACCAGTACTGCCACCACAGCATGACTCACATGGATCTCACTGGATGATCGCAGACTGGACCGTGCTGAGGCAGCTGGACTGTTGTACACTCACCACCCAGACAGCCAGGGTGGTGTCCATCATTCTATAATAAATATGTAATCCAAACAATGCCAGGATAAAAATCAAAGTATATTCATCATACCAGGAGGGGGCGACACTGACACCGGAGGAAATGTGTCGGTTATGTTTTGTCTGAAATAAAAGATCCAAATCAAAACTCACAGCACATCCATCACAGCTGAGCCTGTCTTCTTACAGTATGTACAGTATGGACGTATGTGCGTGTCAGAGAGGTTATGCTGGTATGTGCTGTACACTGTGTGTGTGTGTGTGTGTGTGTGTGTGTGTGTGTGTGTGTGTGGTGTCTATCGGTAGAGGTAATCAGCTTGTATGTTGGCAGCTATCTCTGGTTCCCACTTGTCTCCGTTGTTGAGGAGCTTCTCCTTGTTGTAGAGCAGCTCTTCGTGGGTTTCAGTGGAAAACTCAAAGTTAGGACCCTGAAGACGAGAAGGACGGAAAGACAGGCAGAGAGGGGGGCGGAAGAACCGGTAAGAAAGAGGACAGACAACACACCCAGGAAACTTTCTGAAGCACAAAGTCAAAATGGCAACATCTGCTGGACGACTACTGCCGTTGCATTTGAGTCAGCTGTAAGATCCATCTTTTAACATATGACATGAAAATCTGAATTTACTGCACACACACACACCTCTACGATGGCATCTACAGGACACGCCTCCTGACAGAAGCCGCAGTAGATACATTTGGTCATGTCGATGTCGTAGCGAGTCGTCCTCCTGCTCCCGTCAGCACGAGTCTCTGCTTCGATGGTGATGGCCTGGACACACACATAGTTGGTGATGAGGAGGGACACACACACAAACACAAACACACACACACAGTATTTTCTCTGCATATAAATGCAGAGTTTTATTCACGACTTACAGAAACTGTACATATAGTCACAGGTTTCACGTTATTCACAGTGAAGACTGGTATAAACATACATATGTGTGCTTGATGCAATCAAACCACATCTAGTGGACAGAGGTAGGGCGCTTACACAGAAAGCACAGCACACATATACATCATCAAAAAGTGCTAAGCTAACTTTAGCGTTGTATTTAGCTAAGTTCATAAGCTACATGCTTATTCCAGTCTGACCGCTGATCATGTTTCATGTTTTGTTTCTACTGTTGTGATTTCAGCGTATCGATCTTCACCTCCCTCGATTGCATGTGTCACTTCTGGCTACGTCGCAGCTGTGATCTAATCGCACAGGCACAGGCAGCGTTTACCAGCTGATCATATGTGGGCAGTGTCTGTGTCTGACCTATGCTACATATGGGGACACATTTCAGACAAAAGAAGTTAAATAGGGACAGCTTGTCCAAGTGGGGACAAAAGCTGTTTCTCCAATTGCAGTTAGTGGTCAGTGGTTAAGGTCTGGGTTATGGTGAGTCTGGGAAATGAATGTATGTCTGTGTGTGTGTGTGTGTGTGTACCTGGGCAGGGCAGATAGCTTCACACAGCTTGCAGGCGATGCACCGCTCCTCCCCTGAAGGGTACCTGATGTAACATCATTTCACAGACTTTGTTAAAGACTTTGTTACTGCACCAAGAGCTTCTTATATACAGAATATACAGTTATATTCAGTCATTATGAGCTGTGGTCAACATGACAACAAACTGACCTGCTAAGCCACTTGATTAAATGTAGGTTTTAAGGCACTTTCAGACAGAGCAGAAGCCCACCAAGTACGTCTCTGTCAAACCCCACATGGAGCGTTTCAGAAGCATCTTGTTTTGATCGCCAGAGTTTAACTTGCTCAGATTTGGTCTTTTTTTTTTGTTTATGTGCTTTTAAATATGTAAATATGCTACGTATTTAGATTGCTTCCCTCTTGGCTGTCTCTGCAGTTTGTACAGGGTGTTTTATTTTGACAATCGAGTGGATTCTCTATGCCGTTTCTGTGTCTGACTTCCTGGCAATCGAGCTGCTCTGTGCAGACTGACGCGGGCTGCTTGCAACATCCGTCAAAAATAGAACAGCTGAGTATTCTCTGCGGAGCTGAGCCGAGCCAAGGCCCGCTTCTGAAACGGACCGTGGCGGAGGCTGGTGGGGTTTGAAACATTGACTAGAATGGCTGCTATTAGCTTCATACGTCAGAACGTATTGCATCCATGCCCAGTGAAATCTGGCCATAAAATATCATTAGATGAGTTATGAAACATATGATCCACTGATGGGGTGTTGTTCACCTGCGCAGGGCGTGTTCTCCTCTGAAGCGTGGTGACAGAGGCCCCTTCTCAAACGGGTAGTTGATGGTGGCGGGCTCTCTGAGCAGATAGCTCATCGTCATGCCCAGACCTGACATCGTGACACAATCATTCATGTGTGAATGAGGAAGAACATTTCATAAAAACACACGCATCACTCAGACAAAAAACAGTAAATAGAAAATACATTTTGATTGTCCTAAAATGATTAAAAAGAAACTGAGATTAACTGTTTTAACGTGTTTTTGGTCCCTCAAGACTGTTTTTTCCTTTCTGGTCTGTAAACCTCTCGAGATAAACTGCTGTGAAACATTTCATCACTTCACTTTGTCACATGTGTAAAATATTCACTGTTATTGTTATTGATGTGTGTGTGTGTGTGTGTGTGGGATTCAGCTGACCTCTGAACAGCTCCGTCCACAGCAGCGTCTGAGCTGCTCGGTCTGTGATGGATTTCATGTCTGTTGGGATCTCCTGAGCGTTCACATATTCTGCGCGCGCACACACACACACACACGCACACACACACACGAGAGATGAAATATTTTAAAAATTGTGTAATTTCCATGTCAGTAGTGTGATATATATTTGAATTTAAGCAGGAATGGTCCCGTTGAGATTAAAAAACCTTGTTTTCAAGGGAGTCCTGGCAGCAGCACAAACTGAGAACGAGTAAATGAAAACAGATGCAAAACAAACAGAAACACATAGCTTCTAACAAAATAATAAAAGTGCGGTACAAGCCATGAATTCAACAGTATCATTTAAAGCAACGACATCCACACGATTCTGTCTTCAGGTCTTTCAATGAAGATTTAATCAGACCTCTGGGTTTTCAAACGTTCTGTAAAACATTCAGTCGGAGGATGACGAGGAGCCAAACACCCTCTTCTCAAGTTCTGTACGAACATTTGGTACAGACAAGCAGATCACAACGAGAAAGATATGATCAGATCAGATCAGATCGCTATGACACACAGATTAATTTAATCAACTGGAGGTCCAGTCTTTAGGATTAAGTGGCATCTAGTGGTGAAGTTGCAGATTGCAACCAAACAAATCAACCCGTGCATCATCCTCCCTTCTGTGTATGCAGGAGAGCTTACAGTGGCTGTGAACTCGCCAAAACACAAAAGTCCTGATCTAGAGTCAGTGTTTAGTTTGTTGCAGTTTAACGTGGCGGACTCTGTGGAAGAGGTTGTGAATGTCAAACTTTCATGGTAAGGTAACAAAAACATCACAATTCTTATTTTCAGATGACTAAACATTCATAAATGTCACACACAGGAACTTTAAGAATGGTTAGAGTAATATTACTGAGTAATATGCAGTTAAGATAATCACTGGCAAATGTTTGCATCAGAAAATAAATGATTTACAGGCTGTAACAAGTCAGTAACATTAAGACATGTTCCCACTCATAGACAACCGTTAAAGTAAAAAGGAAAATATAAACAGCTGACCATGAGAGCGGCAGAGCAGAAATGACTTTTAACATGGAGGTGATGGAGAAACATTTAGAAGTGACTACTAACAGAAACGTGTTCTACTGAACTATTGAAAGATCTAAATCTGTTGCTCTTTATCACAAGCTCTGCATTTATGTCCATTTTTCAGTGAGTGAGTTCAGCACAAAGACCTCACGTCATCGTACAGGCCGTGAAAGTCTTTTAAGAGGAGACACAACACAGACAACAATACAACACAATGAGCTGAGTGTGTGTGTGTGTGTGTGTGTGTGCTGTGGTGGTACTTACTGAATCCTTGCCTTTGTGTGGACACACTGAAGGACCTCACTAGATTCTGGCTGGCCACAGAAGTGCCTGCAGGTAGAGATGAACCACAAAGTACATTTTCATTAAGACTGCTATACATTCCACTGCCAACACAACTGAAGGATATTACACAGTGTGCTTATGACGTGTTACTATGACAACTTCTTGCGTTTGACCACCGATGCCATGTTGGCTGTCCTGCCGCTTCCGCCTTCAGGCTAATCTATAAATCAGCAAAGACGTGGATCATTGGCTGACCTGAGGCGGGCTGAATGACACCTGGGTGCTCTAAATAAGCCATCTGTAACGGCACCTACCTGTCAATCAAAGAGGCCGCACTGTTAGTTCTGCACAACTTTAAGCCTTAATATCATTTGAACTAGGGATGTCCCGATCAGGTTTTTTTGCCCCCGAGTCCGAGGCATTTGATTTTGAGTATCTGCCGATACTGAGTCCCGATCCGATACTTCTACAGTACATTAAAAAAAATGAAGAACAGCGAAGAAACAGATCACTTTACAGCACGCAGCAAAGTGACGTCATGCCGCATGCGTTGTTTCTGTGTGGAGTTGAGACGGTCTGACTCTGTACCACCACATAACAGTAAATACTAAGCTGTTATTTTTTCCCATTTGTTTTGAAATATTATAGTTCTGATAAAAAAAAAAAAGAGAATAAATATACATATATAGATATATATCCGATCCCTGATCGGGATGTTACGTCCGATTCCGATCGAGTCTGAAACCACGTGATCGACCCTGATTTCTGATCACGTGATCGGATCGGGACATCCCTAATTTGAACAGGTGAGTTGTATAAAAATTCACCCTCAGTACAGTTGTCATGAACGGGGAAATTAGCTATAGAGACCAAAACTGTTTTTTGTACCAGGCTGTAAACATGTTTATTTCTGCTGTGAAGTTGGACATTTTAACATGGGGACTTATGGAGGTTGAAATGTTCTGTAGCCAGCCTCAAGTGGACGCTTGAGGACTTACAGTTTTTAGCACTTCTGCGCTGGCTTCATTTCACAGACACAGAGGTTACCACTTGATACCAACAAGCCCTCTGGTCACATGTACAGAAACAGTGACTGAAGTCAGTGTACGGTGTGTGAATGTCACAGTAACGAGACAGACTGACAGGAAATCAAACTTTATGTGATTACTTGTCAAATAATCATAAATGATAATAAATCCTGTTTGTACCTTGAGTAACTTTGCCGGTGCATGTGAATGTGTGTGTGTGTGTGTGTGTGTGTCTCCTACCTGGTCTTGACACAGAGTACAGTAAACGCAACGTTGCTGCCATCCCGTCTTCAAAGCTGCAATGAGACATGAAAACAATGAGAAGGAACAGTTCAAAAAATCTGCATCAGTGTGTGATTATATATTTATTGTTTGTGTGTGAGTGAACACTCATTACAGATATTGAAGGACGTGTTAGTAAACTGACACTGAGGTTAAACCTGCTGTCCGCCACAAAAACAACACACTGACTAACATGAGCTGCTGTGCACGGTGATGTTACGTTACTGTCACTGTCAGCCATAACCTGGTCTCACTGAGTGTCATGAAGTCAAACTGAGGCACACTGACTGACCGACCTCACAGTAACCGTGAGCTGCATTTGAACTGAGCTAACCCCGCTGTGAGGCTAGCGCCAGAGCTAGCTCTGCTTCGGTAGCATGACATTGCTCAGCTAGCCAACGCTAACTTGCAAAGAGCGCACACACACACACAAAACACCTTTGTAATGACTAAACTTCCACACACACACACACAGTTGTAGTTTCATTTATGACGTTCAGAGTTTACCGCTGAGCTGAGCTCGCGCTGCTTGTAGCAGGCTCGAGCTCGTACTGTCAAGGACTTTTGACAGAGGTCGCGTGAGGTGATTTAAGGATGGTTACAATCATTTCTAGACCACATATGAATGATAATAAGTTAAGTAATTAATATGACGTGAACGAGCTTTGTAAGAAATAAGTATTTTATAATATTAAATGGGTTCAAACTCACCGAAATGTCGCTATTTGGCCTTCTGAACCAGAACAGCGGACGATTTGCAGAAACGGACCGTGCGCGTACCGGAAGTGACACAACGTGATAACGTCACCGACGTCCGACCGAGTCCGACGTGACGCCGGCTCAAAGACTCTACAACACACACCAGCTCTATATATTACACAACCATTACAGCTATCGTTAATATGAATGAGATTTGACCTTCGAAGCATAATGTGTGTTTATGAGTGTATTCATAAAGCATAATCAATGCAGTTATAGAACTTTTTTTCTTGACCTGACCTGTGACAAACATATGATTTCTCTGTTCCCTAAAAGGTCAGAACAGTTAAGACAGTCTGCATTTTGTCAAACTTCACCAAAGTTGATTGCTGATTGCTGCTGTTCTTTTGCAATTAAATAAATAATTTGGGGCAGAAACTTTGCTGCTGTGACTATCGAGAAAACAGAAAAGACCTAAAAAGAATCAAGTCAGTGTGCATCCCTCATCAGGACAGGTAAAGACACCATGATAATACACCTGTGTCCGCTGTCAAGTGACATGTGACAGGCATATACACAGTGTAATGATGCTCACAGGGTAAAACAGCTGTTTCCCATATTAATGGCTGCTTGAAGTAGACACAGTGGAAGACTTGAATGGACATGCTTGAGTTGGTCAAATAACAGCAGCAATTGACGGGATTTGAATTTGGATTTTGACACATCTTTAATTGCAATAGGAAGTTGATTCTAGAGGGAAAGGCTGAAGGATAGTCATATCTGTTGGAACGTGTACATGCACATAGGTTGATGTAGTAAAACCTTCCTTGAAATATCTTTTTTTCTTCTATGGCCACTTTGTCTTAGTGTCTTCAGTTCATATCATGCTGACCATGTGCAAAAAATGAAATGGCTCCCTCAGTGAAGATTTACCTAAACTCAGGTTTGGTAAAGCTGTCCCTCTTGGGCAGCACATATGAAGTCATCGGTTGGTGCTATCAGTCACAAACAGCATGAAACACATAATTATATGTATCAAACAGCATCAATTTTATTTTTAGTTTTTTGTTGTTGTCGTGGTTATTTTAATGTCAATATTGATGTTGATGTTAAATTCACATCATAATCACTGTCACACTTTATGCATAGCATAACTTTTAGTTATCTTAAACTCGATGCCAGTATCGTTAATATGATGGTGAAATTTTCTGTGGTCTTTAACAAAGTTATTTTAAATATCATCCTCTGACATTCTGACATCTGACATCTATTCGGGAACATTTTTTGCATTTATTGGAACGATATAGTCAAGAGGCAAACAGGATGAGAGCAGGTATGAAGATATGACATGACATGCAACAAAGGACGCCGGCTGGAATGGCGACCATTTTTTCTTCTTTCCTCCCATTAATCATCTGAACCCTCAGATTTACCTTTGCAGAGGCCTGACCTCTATAGAAACTAGGAACCACTGATCATAATAATGTCATAAATATTTCAGCCTCAAGTGGTCATTTTAATGTGGAATGAGTACTTTAAGTACATTTTGTAAGACAACATACCATGTTTAGTTTACTTGTGCTGTAGTAAGACATCAATCTAACCTTTTGTGTAAACCACATTTTATTAGAAATGTATCCATTGAATTAAAATGTCTTTATGAAAAAATACCTTGACATGAAACAAACTTCTTCACTGAATCAAATTTATGATGTCTTCATGTGCCCAGATCATATTTTACATGTGAATGCTGCCTGGATGTGGACTGACAGGTGCAAAGTGAAATATCTGACAGAGCTGCACAGGGCTGTGGCTTTGTAGCTTCAGACTTTCCAGAGCTGTAACACACCAATAAGTAATAATCAACCACACTTTGCAACAGCATGCAAAACACAAACTAGAAAAACAACTTTTAAGTGCCCTTTAGTTTGTCACGCCCAAGCAGCTAACCTTTTTTTTGTTTTACTGTGTTTTCACTGGGAAACCTGTGCTGAAGGGTTTTACAAGAGTTTATTATTATCATGGTAACATTTATTTATTTAGCTTTATTTTCACTGCATTTCTCAGTGGTTGAGGACATGTTCACATCCTAAAAGAACATCCTAAAGAAAAGAAAAAAACAGTAAAAGTAGTCATACTACACTGTAAAATATTACCAGTTAAATCATTGATGTATGCATGAATGTTCATGTATGAAAGTGTATCATCAGCAAAATGAAGTATCAAATGTAAAGGTGCTCAATGTGGAAACAGCCACTGTGTTACTCTTACATATTACATCATTAGATTATTATTACTGATTCTGTATGCATCATGCTGCTGCAGTTTTGGTCCACCATGAGCCTGGTTCTGCTCAGGGTTTCTGCCTCTCAAAGGAAGTTTTTCTTTACCAGTATTGTGGGAATTGGTGGGTCTCTGAATAATATTATATAGAGTACAGTCTATATGAAAAGTGTCATGAGATAATGATGTTGAAAATGAGATGATGTTATGAGTTGGCTCTATGTAAATAAAACTGAACTGAAATTTTACCTCATACCAAGTCATCAGTGTTTATAATTCTGGCAGCTTCTTTGTAATAAACTTTAAAATAAAATGTCACAGTTGATTTTAAAGTGAAATAATATTCCTGCTACAGTGACAGAAACAATTGTACCTGCTTCCTAATAGCAGCTTGTTTTCCTTATTGTTGTTATTGTTATCATGAGCTACAGGATAATGATAGTAAAAGTTAGTAGTATTGTAGTAGAAGAAGCTGAACACACACACACACACACACACACACACACACACACAATGTGCTTCAGAGCCATTCTAGTTTAATGGAGCATGTGAATTTTAATTGATGATGCGTCCAGCTGAGCTCTCTACTATAACGCCTAGTAACCATTGCTGAAGGCTGTGGACTGACGGCTCACTGTAAAAGTAAGGCTAACCTTTTCTCTATCAAATATCAAATACGTCTAACTCTGTGTCTGCCTGTATGAGGAACTGTCTTCATCTGTATGAAAACATCAGAGCTGTAAGATGAGAGAAGAAAACAGTAACAGCAAATAGACGTTTGTTGTCTTTATTGTTCATATGTTGTCCATATGTCTTCTTCAGTGTGTTAACGTTCATTATCAAACTGCATATTTATTGTGCACTTATAATTTAGAAATATTAGATTTTTGTCCTCTGCTGCTAATCTGCTCACACATTCAGATGATGCAGTGATTCATAGTAATTCACAGTTTCCATTCATATATTTGCATTCTCAGGTACACTGTGTCTAATACACCTAATGCCTGCTGTATCACGTCATTTAACGTTTGCAATCTAATTGTTGTGCTATGAATTATCACAGTCTGTTAGCTGTAAAATTGGTTTCAGTTTATTTGACATTATGACAATGGCTGCTATTAAATCACACATGACATGAAGAGAGTAAAGATGCAGCTGAGTCCATGTGGCATCATCTACCTAAATGATCATCGATAAAATAACTGCAATTCAGACATCCAAAAAATAAAAAAATGATTTCAAGCATGTTATATTTGAATATTTAAAATGTATCGGTTAGTTTACTTACTACTTACTGTTACTACAACTCATTCCAATTAATGGCATCACAAAACTTAAAGGAACAGGCATCCATGTTGGCTCTAGTCTGGTGGACGTACAGTAAGTTCCCCTAATTCTACACAGGTAGTTAATTTTCTTTATTCCTTGTCCTGCAGTGAGTGAGTGGTTTAATGGGACTGTGTTTGTGGAACGTCCGTGGCCTGAGGCAGAGAAGTGGCTGCTGGTGGCTGTGTTGGGCCTGGAGATGGTCATGGGAGTTGTGGGAAACAGTCTTGTTCTGCTGGTCAAAGTCATGGTAAGCTGATGACGTTGTTGGTCTGGTTCTCAGAAGACCACGATGGGCCATGGTTGACATTAATTCAATTACTTGTTTGTGTGACGTACAGTATGTCAACCTCTCTTCTTCTGTCTTTTCTTTACAGTGCAGGGGTCAGTTCTCCTGTCGTTACTGGATTCCTTTCATCAGTCTCACCTTGTCAGACTTCGGTACATCTTACATCACTCTGCATTACAGGATTATATATTTTGTGACTTCTTGGTGTATGCCATGCTCAGCCCACCTCATCACTTCATTTGATTCTAGTATTGCTCACAATGTTTGACATGTAATCTGATCATGTACTGCTGTGTTGTGAAGGTTGTTCCTCGCTGATCATCGCCGGCTCACTTCTGGCCATGCTGACAGGAGGTCAGACGTCACCGTGGTGTGAGGTTGTCAGCCTGCTGAAGTTTGCCTTCATTACCTCCTCTATAGGGAGCATAGGTACCACACTGCACTGAGCACGCTCATACAGACAACTTCATCATGTTCTCCAGTGACAGAGTACCTAAGATTTAATCCAAGTTTAAATTGAATACTTGTTTCATGACTTACTTTGAGGGTTTCTTTGTTCCTTTGCAGCTATCCTGTGTTTGCAGCGGCTGATCGGAATAGTCTCCACAGGAAGAGCTTGCTTCGTTGTCATGGTGACAGCATGCCTGGCTTCTTGGGTGACAGGAGTGGTGTTCGGGAGCGTCCCTGTCGTCTACGCCTGGATCAAGTATGTCGTATACTCAAAGCTTCGGGTTAGTGCTCCACGTGTTTCTGCCCTGTTCATCTCCATCATGTATCCGTTCTTTCAGGTACGACCCTGCAGAGATGCTGTGTGCTGTCTTCTGGGAGAGCAGCTACTCAGACATGTTGGTCTACATTCTCTGTGCTTTCTCTGTCTGCATCTTCCTCCCCTTCCTCATCATCTTCTTCTGCGCTCTACTGAGTGCCACCATCTGCCGCTCGAGGTGCATAAGGTAAACCACCCGAAACAAGATGATCTCAAGTGACACAACACAAGCCGGATGCTGAGCCGTGGTATCACTATAGTAGCACTATTGTACTGTATTATCTATGCTGCATGGTATACAAGAAGAAAATTAAAATGGACCAAGCGTCCTGACGTCACCCACAGGTTTGTCAAGAGCCATGAGCCTGGTTGCTCAAACAAGCCGCTTGTAATGGCACCGACCTGTCATTCAAAAGGTGGTCACATTCTAAATTTTGCACAACTTTAAGCATAATTTAGACAAATCATTTTCCTGATTTATTCAATTCAGTTCAAACATTTGTAGTATAAAGTATACCGAGCATTACATACCCAACATGTGTACTATAGTTCAACAAGAAGCAGTGTGTATCTTCACAGCTCAGCATGTATGACATCCAAGCAGCAGCCTCTGTGGTTGTTAATCTCCAGGTTAAGACGGGGCTTCTGTGTGCATGTAAACAAAGTCAGCATTATGTCCTTTTCTCCATCTTTTGTGTCTCAGTGATGATGAAGACCTGTCTGCAGTCACTCCTCTGCTCGTGGCCTCCTACGTGTTCTGCTACACCCCCTTTGTTGTGTCTGAGGTAGGTGTAATTTAAAAATGCGATCCTGATATCATGTTAAAGGTTCAGTGTGTAACTTTTAGAGTGATCTGGTAATAGAAATAAAACATGCACTATGTTTTCAGACAACTCTTACTCTTACACAGAGTCCTCCATCTTGCACCGCCATGTTTGTTACAGTCGTGTAATGTATCTAAAGGAACATCAACAGCTACAACAGGCTACTCATGCACGATGGCACATGAAGGCCACCGTAGCTTCTCCTAAGCACTTAGAATAGGAGGAGTTGATTGCAATCTGATATTGCACCACTAAATCTTAAATACTGTACCTTTAATAATCCACATATGACATTAGTTTCTTTCCATTCTCTCTTTGTGGTTCACACTCATTACTCATTGTAATTGTTCTTTTTAGCCATTTATTTTTTTGTACATTTATGGTAGGGCGCGTCCACTCATATTTGCTTCTTTCTCTCCATTGACCAATCAGCTGATCCTGCTGGGCAGGATGGACCTGTCACCGGCACCTGATTGGTTAAGGACACTGTCATCAGTGATGTCATACCTAGACTGTGGACTGAACCCTCTTATATACTGCTCCCATCCGGACTTCCGAGAGGCGGGCCTGGCTCTTCTGTGGACCAATAGAAAACCATCGTCAGAGCCCGTCCTCACTGCTGTCACTAAACACGATCTGTGAACAGCACTACTACTGATAACTTCAATGATTTTGCTGGCAGATGCTTTTGCTTGGGGTTCACACTGTCTTTTTTAAACACTGGTGGAAAGCTAGACAAGTTCACATTTCATTTTTGAAGTCACTCATAGTAGCTTAAAGGAATGAAAATGAACATAAGATCAGATTTTAAAAATAATAATAAATAATAAAAATAAAATGTTGTTTAGTTCAAACTTGATCATCTTTCAAATGATTTTGATGACATCAACTTTTGTTTGTATAAAAATGAAGCCATTTTGAAATCAGTGCAGTCTATGTTGCTGTGAGTCCGTTCATCTCAGGTCAGATATGTGACGACATATCCTCTTGTATTAGATGTGGCATCTAATTGAACTTTGTTTAGTTTTGGTGACGGATTTGTGTGCTCTTCTGCTTTCTGTTGTACCGAACAGTTTAATGGACAGTGGTTCAATTTAAAGAGTAACTTAACACCATGCTGACCATGACCATGTCACATGTTGTCACTCCAAAACAAGAATTTTTAGTACAAAACGCCAAGGCATTGACAAGTTTACACCAAGGTAGCTTCAGCCTCTTAACGACACTATACATGCTGTCATACAAGTCCTCTCCTCGTGTTTTCCCCTTTAGGGATTCCTCCATTATCTCAAAATTCACTGTTTAAACACTGTTTAAATACACTGATGTTTTTTTATGTCTGGTTGTGAATGACTGAACGGTGTGCCAATTTTTTGTCGCTGCCGCAAGGAATTGTGGGGCGGCATTACCTCCTTTCCTTTCGTAAAGGATGATCCGGTGTATCCTATGCTAAAGGAGATAATAAAGGAAGCATTGAAGCTCGGTGCACCGTTCAGTCATTCACAACCAGAAAACATGAATGTATTTAAACAGTGTGATGCAGCCTGCAGCAGAGAGAGCGTGTGAATATGAACATATGTGTTGACGTGATGTAAAACTTTGATCATGAAGTGTGTTCTGTTGTTGACTGTTACTGTTTGTAACTGTGACATCCAGCGTCCTGCAGATCATCATGAAGTTACCGTTGCTGATTAATCATATATCTTTGCCATAACTTGTTAATATGTTTCTATATGAGTGGACAGGAGGGTGAGCGACCATACCAGCGTAACAAACACTTCATTTGACTTCTGTGACAGGTGGACAATATTCATTTATTATTTGAATTCTGACGTTGATAATGAAGTTATATTTTTCACCGGGTTGTCCACGTTTATATTTCCTGCATTAAACTACATGTTAAGAGCGCACGGGGAGTATCTTGTAAGTATCTCAGATGCGATTTTTTTGACTATTCGACCGTACCCTGTCTCCTCTCCAGGGTGTTCGGCCGAAAAGAGTCCCCACGTTAACTCGGCAGTATTTGAAGGTTCCGGGTCGTACCATGAGCTGATTGGTGTAGGGGGGAGTGCACCTAAATCAGTTCATGGGAGTTCTATAATAGATTCTTTGATAATGGTTAGAACCGGTAGAATGTACAGTGTAATTGAGATTATAGTAGAGTGCAAATGTATTTTAAGGTTTTGTCTATTGTTTGTTATGTGGATATGGAATGGGAGGGGCAGAATCCCCAAACTTTTTTGGTGGGGGCCACATCAACTTTCCTTTCTGTGATGGGGGGCCGGGGTCAGTCTATAACAGGAAATGATATGGACCAAAGTGACAACCAGTATTATTGTGGAGATTATAATGATCATTTGTTGCAGCTGTCCTTCGCTTGGCCTTGGCGGGGCGAGTAGTGTCGGCAAATGTTAAATTCTTTGAGCACCGCCACTGTATCTTTGCAGATTAGACAAACTGCCTTGTCTTTGCACTGTCTCTCTCTATTGTCCCCCCCCCCCCCCAAGACCACAGACTCCTTTGATTGGCTAGAATATGTCATAGGAACCGTCCTCTAACGTTTTTCCATTCGTCGACTGCGTGTGGAGTCTGCCGAAAATCTATTTTTCGATTGGTCTTTTATGCGGTGGCATAGAACAACAAGGAAGTGTCGCACAGACACAAATCTCCGTTCTCAGCGGAATCTCAGGAAAACAGTGCAAAAAAACGCATCTCTCTATCATAAATCGTTTCGGACATATTCACAGATATGTAAAATTTAAGACTTTTAGGCGGATCCGCCCAATCCGTCCCCAGAGGGTTAAAAACTCTGCACTCTGAATCTATTTTCTGTTTCCTCAACAGTTTCAACATTTTGTTGTCTGGCTTTCTTCCGTTAGCTCGCCTCGCCCGCGCGCACTTCACACTTGATCACGAGCAAAGTCACGTCGGAATATACCATTGTGTGAGGGGGTGAAAATTAGCTACTGCTGTAAATAGTTCGTAAATAAGGTAAATTTTAATTAGAATGCCAACCTTAATCATTAAGTGCGGATATTTTATAATAGGAAAATGCAATTTAAAAAAATAGGCCATGTTTAGAGGGATTGTTTGGGATTGTTAAGTGGGCCACTCCAATTGTTTAGGCAGGCCGGATGTGTCCTGGGGGCCGTAGTTTAGGGACCCCTGCCCTAGGGTCTAGGTTGGTAGCAGCAGCAGCAGGGTATTTAAGGCTGCCAGTTGCACCACACACTGCTGCTGCTGCTGCTGCTGCTAGGACCACTGTGCTCCTGGTCCACAGTCTGTGTCCATGTTCATGTCTGTATGTGTATTTAAACGTCGGTGAATAAACACCTGGTTGGTTGAACACAACCTCTGCCTCAAGCCTCCTGCCTTGCAAATCCAGCCGCTACATGGCCATCCTAACAAGGTTCAAACAGTTTTTCACCAGTTTTCAGTCCAGGATTTTTTGGGCGGTCTTAAAACGAGACTGCATGACGCATTGAGGTGAGCATACCCCGCCCCCTAGCACAACGGTATAAAAGCCTTCAGCGCAACATCGATTTTACATCGTGTACTACATAATCACGTTAGGGTTTCTCATCATTTTCATGTGTGTTATCTAATGTCAGTGCATGTAACATTAGACTGCTCTCGTTTCCCAAGCGGAATCCAGAGGAAAATACACGGTAACGGGACACGGGACGTCTCTTATATGCAACAGCAACTTGTAGCTATGATGTTTGAATTTTGAAATTTACCGCCCGGCCCGTCTCTCTGTTTATGTTTTGGCCTTTGGAATTCTGATCAATTAGTTCCGTGTTCGATATCCGGGGTTGCCAGGTATGAAACAAATTTGCGGCAAACACAGTGCACTACAACGATGGAAGCAAGCGAGCGCAGCAGTTTGACAGAGATGAACCTGAGAGACAGAAACAGGCGTAGAGGTTAGGTACACAAAAAAAACAACAACAAAAAAACAAGTGACGTTACAGCAGCTGGGAGAGTTTCATAGTTTATAGTGCAAAAACTCCGTCTTGATAGTGCTCAGTTTGAGTGGTATTTGACGGCTATCAGTCACCGGAGGAGACAGGGGTTTGGGGGTGCAGCGGTTTGTGGAAGGTGCTGACGGTGTGTTTAGTTCAGCTGCCCCACACAGCGGCAGCGGTTGAGAGATTCATTAAGAAAACCTAAAACCAAATTAATGCAGAAATCACGTAATGGAAATGCTACTGCCAGCGAGTCTAATGCAACACTGACGACTGTTTTATACAATAAAAACGAATGCCCATAACAGCAGCAGCTGCCGGTGTCTGAGGCCGGCGCTGGAGACCTGAAAATAATACAGTAATTACAGTAACGTTAGGTGACTTAGTGCACAGTAACGTGATTTTACATCGTGTACTACATAATCACGTTAGGGTTCTTCATCATTTTCATGTGTGTTATCTAATGTCAGTGCATGTAACATTAGACTGCTCTCATTTCCTGAGCGGAATCCAGAGGAAAATACACCGGTAACAGGACACGGGATGTCTCTTATATGCAACAGCAGCTTGTCGCTATGACAGGGAATATATGTAGTCAGATCTGAGTTTACGTGTCGGTAACGGCGCACACATATGAGAGACTGCTTGGGTGTGACCACCTGCTGGGTGCGCCGTGCTGCCTCAGACACCGGCAACTGCCTCAGACACTGGCAGCTGCCTCAGCAGGTCAGTGGGGAAGTGCCACTGCTAGCTGCCGCTGCCACAAATTGAGCCAGCCCTTTCTCTGTGTTTATGTGTGCTGGACGTAACCACTAAGAAACAATCTGCCTCAGTCTGATTTACCGCGTATGTATCTCGAGCAGTGCTCTCTCTCTCATTACAAATCAAACTAAACTTCTTTGTGTCACTATTTTACAGCGTAAATTGCGAGTCAGACTCCGATTTAGAAGCTGATTCATGAAATAAATAAAGCCAGAACACAACAGGTAGAGTATCAGAGTTTAGATAGTAGCGTTTACGTTACGTTTCACTCGTCCTGCGCTAGTGAAGGTTCAGCGGCGTCAACCTGGCACCCTGCGTGAGCGTCGTTGGGGAAGGGGGGCAATCTTACATACAGTATTGTACCTTTAATATCACACAATTCAATTTGAATATGAAAAGGAATTTAAAGATGAAGAGGGAAGATATATTATAGTATATGGAAGACTAGAAAATGAACCAGTAACACTGGTAAATATTTACGCACCCAGAAAGTGACAGAAATGTTTTTAAGACACTGTTTGATGTAATAGCTGTAGAATCAAAGGGAACTCTAATCTGTGGAGGAGACCTCAATGTTGTTATGAATCACAAAATGGACACTACAAGTCTTAAAAGGACCAAAATGCAGTTAACAAAATTCATAAACATATCATTGAAAGAGATAGGGATTGTAGACGTACAGTATGGAGACACTTACACCCCCAGGAAAAGGATTTCACTCACTATTCAGCAGCTCATAAAGTCCATTCAAGGATAGATTACTTTCTTATGAATGTAGGGGATAGTCACAGAGTGAAGGAATGTAGAATAGGAGGGGTAGACGTGTCAGACCATAATCCACTTTTCATAAAAATAAGTCTAAAAAACAGAAAACGTCATACAGTATGGAGATTGAATGTAGGATTATTGAACAATGAACAAAGAAAGGAAAAGATAAAAACAGAAATAGCAACATACATAAAAGAAAATGACAATGGAATAACAGATCCTACAATATTATGGGATGCGCTGGAGGCGGTCATGAGGGGAAAATTGATAGCTGAATCTACATATGCAAAAAGGGTTAAATTAGAGGCATATGGAAAATATACTATACAGTTAAGGGAATTGGAACAGAATTACCAGAATACAAATGATCCAAAGATATACCAACAAATCAAAGACGTGAAATGACCTACTGTTAAATGAAGCCGAAAAAAGGAAGACATTTTTGAAACCAAATTACTATGAATCCGGCTCAAGGGCCACTAAATTGTTAGCAAGACAAATACGCAGACAACAAGTAATTAACAATATACATAAAATTAGGGACCCCCATACAAATGAGTTAACATATACCAGAGAATATTGAGGAAATCTTTAGGAGATACTATGCAGAACTATATACACAACCCACAGCTGCAGATGATGAAGAAATAATACCATACTTAGATTCACTGAATTTACCATCAATTAGCAAATAACATAATGAAACATTAACAGCTGATATTACAATAGAGGAGATAAATTATGCAATAAATACACTAAAGAATAATAAATCACCAGGTAGCGATGGCTACCTGGCAGAGTGGTACAAGATGTTCAAAGAAGAACTGGCACCACTACTTCTAAACTCTTTCAATTGGACACTTCAAAATAATAAAATACCACCGTCATGGACTGAAGCTATAATCACAGTCATCCCAAAACCAGGAAGAGATAAGGAACAGTGTGGGAACTGCAGGCCAATCTCAATACTGAATGTAGATTATAAGATCTATACAACAATTATCGATCTCAGTTTGTTCACGTCAATGATGAATCCTCCATGCATACCAAAGTTTGTCACGGAGTCCCACAAGGTTCTGTACTAGGACCACTTCTGTTCAGTTTATATATGCTGGAGTTGTGTTATATGTTGGAGTTATTTGTTCACATCTCTCCCATTTTGGCTTCCTTGCACTGGCTACCTGTTAAATCTAGAATAGAATTTAAAATTTAAACTCCTTACATACAAAGCTCTTCATGGTCAGGCACCATCATATCTAAAAGAGCTCATAGTACCTTACTACCCCTCTAGAACACTGCGCTCTCAGAATGCTGGGTTCCTTGTGGTTCCTATAGTTTCCAAAAGTACATTGGGAGCCAGAGCTTCCAGCTATCAAGCTCCTCTTCTGTGGAACAAACTACCATTCTGGGTTCGGGAGGCAGACACGGTCAACACTTTTAAGAGTAGACTTAAGACTTTCCTTTTTGATAGAGCTTATAGTTAGGGCTGGCTCAGGTCATCCCTTAGTTATGCTGCTATAGGACTAGACTGCCGGGGGACTCCCCCTCCCTCCCCCCCCCCCCCCTCTCTCTCTCTCTCTCTCTCTCTCTCTCTGTCTGTCTGTCTCTTTCAGGGTTATGCCTAGTCAGGCACGGTATTGGTTGAAGATGCAGTCACATCTCCCTTTACTGAAATCTCTCTCTCTCTCTCTCTCTCTCTCTCTATCACCATTGCCACCACCATCTGTAAACATACATGTCTCATTAATGCATCTTACTAACTAAACTTCTTCCCTGGAGTTTCTGTGCTCTCTCGTCCAGCAGGTTCTCATGGATCGTGGCTGCTGCTGTGGTCCTGCATGATGTCCACTACATATATTATAACTGTCATTATTGCTACCATATCTCCATTACAGTTTATAGTTAGTTAATGATTTACTGCTGCTGTGCATCTGTGTCTCTCTATCTCTATCACAGGTTCCACTGCTACTGTAATCATTTTATCATTCATTGTAATTCATTGTCATTTTATCATTCATTGTTGTTCAATATGTTTGTGTTGATCTGTTCTGTACACGTGACATCTATTGCACGTCTGTCCGTCCTGGGAGAGGGTTCCCTCCTCTGTGTCTCTTCCTGAGGTTTCTTCCACCTTTTTTCCCTGTTAAAAGGGTTTTTTGTTTTGCAAGTTTTTCCTCACTCGAACCGAGGGTCTAAGGACAGAGGGTGTCACTCCCTGTACAGATTGTAAAGCCCTCCGAGGCAAAATGTGTTTTGTGACTTTGGGCTATACAAATAAAATTTGATTTGATTTGATTTGATTTGATTTGAATTATCTCCAAACGACTAACCAGTTTTATAACAGAACTAATAGAAGAGGATCAGACAGGATTTATAAGAGGACGCCAAACACATGATAATGTTAGAAGAACCCTGTAGTAGATCAAGCGCAAAGGTCAAAACAAAGCATCATATTAGTAAGCATTGATGCGGAAAAAGCATTTGACCGAGTCAGTTGGCAATTTTTATATAAAGTATTAGAAGGATTGGGATTTAATAGCAAATCAGTACAATGTATTAAGACATTATACCAACAGCCTACTGCCAGAATTAAAATAAATGGAAATCTGACAGATAAATTTAATTACAGAGGTCAACAAGACAAGGCTGCTGCCTGTCTCCCACTTTATTTGCCCTCTTTATAGAACCTTTAGCACAGGCTGTCCGCCAGTGTACAGAAATTAAGGGAACTATAGTAAATGGAAAGGAACATAAAATAGGACTCTTCGCGGATGATGTTATAGCCTATCTTGAGCAACCGAATAAATCACTCCCTGCATCGATAAAAACACTGGAATCATATGGACGACTGTTGGGATACAAAATTAATATTATAAAAACACAGGTACTAGCACTGAATTACACACCATCAAAAGAGATCCAGGAATCAATCAATCTTAATTGGAATCTAAAGAAAATTAAATATCTGGGGGTTATTATCACCAAAGGACTAACCAAACTATACAAAGCAAACTACGACAAGATAAACCAAGAGATACAAAAAGATATTGAAAGATGGTCGACCCTTACACTAGATTTGAATTCAAGAATTGAAATTATTAAAATCAATGTACTACCAAGGCTTCTTTATTTATTCCAATCTCTACCAGTCGAGGTCCCCCAAAAACAATTTATAACATGGGATAGGGCAATATCGAGGTTTATTTGGGGTGGCAGGAGACCTAGGGCCAGGTTGGAAACTCTTCAGCTATCAAAAGACAGAGGGGGTATGGGCCTTCTGAAATCAAAGAATTATTACTACACTGCTCAGTTAAGATATATTGTGTGTTGGTGTGATTCAGTATACTCAGCGAAATGGAAAGAGATGGAAAAAGAATATGGGAAATATCCAGTTCAGAGTATAACTGGAGATAAAGATACATACAAGGAAATTAAAAATCAGATCGATCCAATTGCACAGTTCTCCCTGGATCTGTGGTTCCAAATAGTAAAAAACCTTAAAATAAAGCAGGATATAAATCTGCTTAAGTGGGTAGCGTATGACAGCAAATTTAAACCAGCGGTACTCGATAAAGGATTCAAACAGTGGACAACCAAAGGAAGAGTTTCCAAACAATCAAAGATAAATATGATTTATTTATAACATGAATTTTACAGGTATTTGCAGTTAAGACACTACCATAAGAGTGAAATCAAGAGAGACCCCTCCACGGAAAGGAACGGTGTGATCCAAATTCTAATAAATTCATATAAAGAAATCAAAGTTAGAATTATATCTGCGATATACCGGAATTTGATGACAGAGAATTATAACACAAAATATATAAAAGAAAAATGGGAATCAGAATTTAACATAAAAATCCCAGATGAAGATTGGCAAAATATGTGGAAAATACATCAAACATCCACCAACTCACGGATGTGGAGGGAATTCTCATGGAAAAACCTGATTCGTTTTTTTTATCACGCCCAAGATCAAGAGTAAATGTATGAATAAAAATCTACCATGTTGGAGAGAATGTGGAGTTTCCAGGGCGGATCACTCTCATATATTCTGGAACTGTCAAAAAATTGTAATATTCTGGAAAATGGTGCATAGATTGTTACAGAAGCAACTAGGATATGATATTCCTATGAACTGCATGGTACTGTACTTGTGTAACTTTTCGCGCCCACAGTCCTGGAGCTGAGAATTCATTTTTACCTGATTTTGACACCTAATTTCATAAACTTGTCGTTATTTTTAATAATTCAAATTTGGTCGGGTGGTTAATAACACTCATTCAAATCAAAACACATTTATTTTTACTTTACACAGTCTTTAAACAACTCCGCTTTTTTGTTCAATTAGCTCCACACGGCGAGTCACTGTCCAGCGTGAATTTGTTTTAGCTCTCTGGACACAAGAGACCTGCTGTCTCTGCCATGCATTCTTTCAAAAACTCCCCCTCGCAGAAGGTTTGCTGGCCTTCTTGTGTTGACTGCTTGCTAGCATAGTTAGCATGTTTCGTGGAAAAATGGTGACTGATGTTGTATTCTAAACCACAATGGTTTCTTGGAAAATAAGACATGCAGCCATTGACCAGACTTCGGTGAAAAAATATTTAGTTGTCCACTCCTTATTAAACACTCGACACTCACTGACACCTTTGCCATTGTACTTTGCGGGGGGTAAAAGGTGCATCAAAGGTGACGAAGAGGGAATGGACCACTCTAACAATGTTAATTATGTCTGGACTGTGCCATCTAGTGGGACCACCGGGCATTGCAGGAAAAAGGACATAATTATATACGTACGTATTATATTATAACTTGGAACTAATATTAGGCGGCCCAAGAAAAAAGCCCCGGCCCGCGGGCCGTAGTTTGCCCACCTCTGTTCTAAATGAATATGTTTTTTCTACTTACTTTGAATTTTATTTTTTTAAACCTTTATTCTATTATTATTTCCTAATCATAGATACCAAATATTCATTATTTTTTTTGCTGTAAAGAACCTCACCTACTGACCAAGTAACATTTCCACTTATTTATTATAATAACATAAAACATAAAACAGCAAGAACAAGATCTATAAATGAACATAACCTGAATAACAATAACAACATACCATAACATAACGGCATACATAACTGTTCAGGGGAGGCAGGAGCTGCAAATGGTGTTGTAATGCTCCTTGCAAACATGTTATCCCCATTGCAGGTGCAAAATAAAACAACTCTCCTTGTAGGGCAGAGCGCACACTGCTTCCTCACACAGGTGGTGGGTATGGGGCTGGGGGTGATGGTGCTAGTGGGGTTGCCCGAGTCTGTGGTGGGGTCACCTGAGCCAGCCTGAGCTTCTAAGATGAGGCTGGCGGCCCCTGTTGTCTGTGGGACATGCAGGAACAACCTCCTTCTGTGGGACTTTCACTGCTGGATCAATGGCCGTCCTCACAATGTAGGCGTTGAGGGCACTGATGTCCAGCAAGGGCCACCGTCTGGTCCTCCTCCTGCAGCTGTATGTAGAGATCATGTACAAAACAAAAAAAGACCAGAACAAAGATGATGAAGCACATTAATTCCGAAAAAAAAAAAAAAAAAATATATATATATATATATATATATATTAGTGCTGTCAAAAATATCGCGTTATTAACGCGTTAACGCAAAACAATTTTAACGCCGTTAATTTTTTTATCGCGAGATTAACGCTCTTTGTGACCTAGTGAACTTGTAGTTTTTTCATAAGCTGTGGCCACTGCTAGTAACGTTAGAAAAACTACAGGATCCAGCTGTAAACCGGAAGCAAAACAATAAGCGCGCCCCACGCTACCGTATTGTGTGGATGTCGAGCACGAGATGCTGAAATGGACGCTGCTAACAAAATTATGAATGGAAAAGTTCGTTAGATAAAAGTTATCTGTGTGTATTGTCGGTGTGAACTGAGTTATCATCGTAGCACATCCAGTCTGAAATAACACTTGAAACACACCGGCAATTCAAATTCTCCGCCTCCTCCGCGTCATAACCAGGCGACAATGGATGGATTTATTTTGTATCACCCTGTTTTGAAGGTTGTTGAGGGGGCTGTTTTTGTGACTAGGTATTTATTTTTTTGTCATCTGTTTATTGATAGTGTTGCTTTGTTTGAGATTTTGCTTCAAACGTGAATGGCTGTAACACTACATGTTGTTGTTGTGGTTTGCAATAAAAAAACATTTGCACAAAGCAAGCCTATCCACTTTTCCATGTTGATAAGAGTATTAAAATGATAATTCAAGGGACATTTAGAATAGATAAAAATGTGCGATTAATTTGCGATTAATCGCGAGTTAACTATGACATTCATGAGATTAATCGCGATTAAATATTTTAATCGATTGACAGCACTAATATATATATATATATATATATATATATATATATGTGGTATCCACTCCTTCGCAGCGGTTATAATCGAGTATGATCTGGGGCTTTTCTCCTCGCTGCTGATCTCCGGCGCCCGGTGTTTGGTGCTGTGCAGGACAAGATTTTTGCTCCGCTTTAGGATGTAGGAAACCAGGGTGTGTGTTGGAGTGAATGCAAAGAAGCTCTGGTCGTTTTTTGTGCATTGTGCTAACCATGGTGATCTTCCTTCGGAGCAGCTTCTCTGCCAGCCCGAAGGAGGAAAAAAAATGATCACACATCACAGTCACCGCTCTCAGGCCCTCAGTCATGTCCAACACAACCCTCCGTCCTTGGTTGCCTTCTGTTGGCGCACCAGCTGATCGGCTGGTGTAAACAGAAACCCTCCATGCATATGACGTTTATACGTCACAGGTGACCCACATTTTTAGGCCATACCTGGCTGGCTTCATGGGCATGTATTGCCTGAATTCACAACATCCCCAGTATGGCACGAGTTGTTGGTCCACACAAATGTCTTCAGCTGGGTTGAACATCACTGAACAGGGGAGGGGGAGGATATAGTGCAAGTGCCCTATATGGGAAAAAGCAGGTATTTCCTCCCTTTGCCATATATGGTAAAATGACGTCATTGGGAAGGAAATCCCTCAGAGCACACACTTAAAAGCCCCAGGCCTCAAATGAAATGGAGAAATTTACATGTTTTTGTTTTCGAGCAGGATCAAAAATAGTGTTTTGAATGGGTTACAATGTGCACATTTTTGTGCGAAGGTTCTTTAACCCCGAAACCCCACCGGATATGTCTCTGTCACGTTGCGGATGCAACGCTGTTTTGGTCCGTCCTGCACGCAACTTCAAACCCCACCGAGAGCATTTCAGAAGTGTTTAGCCCGCCAGACTTTGTTTACTTGCTCAGATTTGGTCATTTTCCTGGTTTATGTGCTTCTAAATATGCTTCTGCATGTGTAAATATGCTACATAGTTAATTAGTTTCGCTTTTGTCTGTTTTTACGACCGGCAGTTTGCGTGGGGTATTTTATTTTGAAAATCCACCGGATTCTCTATGCCTTTTCTGTGTCTGGCTTCCGTCTGCTCGAGGTGTGCTGTGTAAACTGATGTGGGCTATTTCACGCGGAGCCGAGCGGAGGCCTGCTTCTGAGCCGGTGGGGTTTGAAACATTGACTAGAATGGCCATGTATCACTGCGGAGACCGTGGCACACACGCAATGCTGCACGCCCATGTCCGGTGGAATTTGGGGGTAACAGGTTTATTTTAGTCCATATTGTTCACAATAGGCTAAAAATAAAAAATACATGAAAAAATTTGCAAACACTCAAAAATGCACAACCTTGCATAAAAAAAATCAAGAATATGCATGAAAAAATTATAAAATATGCTATACTACTACTGCTACGTGTGTGGGTACATCAATCAAGAGAGAGTGTGTTGGCGTAGAACAGAGTGAGGGGAGCACAGAGAGTAGAGTGACAGAGACAGAGGGCCCAAAGTGACAGAATAACTTCATAAATACTGTTTCTATTGAATGAGGTCTGAGCAAGGTCTTTGCTTTGCTAAGTGGCATGCCTGAGGAAAATGAGCCAAAAACCTTTTGTATTGAAAGGGCATTATTTTATTGTTCTTCACATATTTGGTTGAAAGGGAGAAAGGCAAAGGGATTGAAAAACAATATTTTCATTCAAAAACTCTTCACTAGTACTGTTTGAGGTGTGATTTTGAGTTAAAAAAATGACAAAAATCTACTTTTCATTTTTGAAATTCTTTAGTGTATTGTAGATTTTTCACTCATATTTCCTTTATTAGCATGATTATTATGATATCCTAGGTTCTCCTGAATCTATAGATACCAAACACATGATGTTGCATATACATAAAGTACTGTTTATAAGCCCAAATGTTAAAGAAGTAAAAACAAGCTGAAAATGGCTTAGTCCCCAGAGGGCACAGTTAATTTAAACCTTTTACTCAACCATGTACATTTTGTATTAATTTACAACAGCATTATCTTAATATATGAAGCAAACTGTTATTAATTCTTTGTTAAACCAAATTACATTCAGTTGAATTACATTACTGAGTTTCTATTTCCTTATTAGAAACTAACTTATTTTAAACCCTTCATTTTACACAAGGGCTACAATGGTCATAATGAAGGATATTGCTAAAAATGGCACTGTCAGATGTTAATTAAATGAAAATTCTACTGCCATAATGTTACACCCTCCCCTCACTTTTACCTCTAACTAGACACCCATGATTCCTGTCACATAGTTCAAAAAGCTAATGCAGCTCCACAGACATATCCAGTTGTATGAAAAAGTTTGGGCACCCCTGACAATTTCCATCATTTTCATTTATAAATCATTGGGTGTTTGTATCAGCAACTTAATTTTGATCTATCAAATAACTGATGGACACAGTAATATTTCAGTGGTGAAATGAGGTTTATTGGATTAACAGTGAATGTGCAATATGAATCAAAACAAAATTAGACACGTGCATAAATTTGGGCACCCCAACAGAAAAATCCCATCAATATTTAGTCGAGCCCCCTTTAGAAAAAATAACAGCCACCAGACGCTTCCTATAGCCTGTAATAAGTGTCTGGATTCTAGATGAAGGTATTTTGGACCATTCTTCCTTACAAAACATCTCTAGTTCAGTCAGGTTCGATGGTTTCCGAGCATGGACAGCCCGCTTCAAATCATCCCACAGATTTTCAATGATATTCAAGTCTGGGGACTGGGATGGCCATTCCAGAACATTGTACTTGTTCCTCTGAATGAATGCCTGAGAAGATTTTGAGCAGTGTTTTGGGTCGTTGTCTTGTTGAAATATCCAGCCCCGGCGTAACTTCAACTTTGTGACGGATTCTTGAGCATTATTCTCAAGAATTTGCTGGTATTGAGTGGAATCCATGCGACCCTCAACTTTAACAAGATTCCCAGTACCAGCACTCGCCACACAGCCCCACAGCATGATGGAACCTCCACCAAATTTTACTGTGGGTAACAAGTGTTTTTCTTGGAATGCTGTGTTCTTCTGCCGCCATCCATAACGGCGCTTGTTATGCCCAAATAACTCAATTTTTGTTTCATCAGTCCACAGCACCTTCTTCCAAAATGAAGCTGGCTTGTCCAAATGTGCTTCTGCATACCTCAAGCGACTCCGACACCGTGTGGCGTGTGCTCAGAAAAGGCTTCTTCCGCATCACTCTCCCGTACAGCTTTTCCTTGTGCAAAGTGCGCTGACTTGTTGAACGATGCACATCCACACCATCTGATGCAAGATGATCTTGAAGGTCTTTGGAGATGGTCTGTGGGTTGTTTTTGACCAGTCTCACCATCCTTCGCCTTTGCCTCTGATATTTTTCGTGGCCTGCCACTTCTGGCCTTAACAAGAACTGTGCCTGTAGCCTTCCACTTCCTCACTATGTTCCTCACAGTGGAAACTGACAGCTGAAATCTCTGAGATAGCTTTTTGTAGTCTTCCCCTAAATCATAATGCTCAGTAATCTTTGTTTTCAGGTCATTCGAGAGTTGTTTTGAAGCCCCCATGTCGCCACTCTTCAGAGGAGAGTCAAAGAGAAGAACACCTTGAAATTGGCCACCTTAAATACCTTTTCTCATGATTGGATACACCTGTGTGTGGAGTTCAATGCTGAATGAGCTCATCAGACCAATTTTGTATTCCAATAAGTAGTTACAGGTATTCAAATCAGTAAAATGACAAGGGTGCCCAAATTTTTGCACAGCCTATTTCTAAGCTCGGATTTAATTACATACAATTGAATATCACCACACTTAAAGTTTTTGTCTCAAAAACACCCCAGTACTCAGCTTTGATTAGAAAATGAATGGCATGCCACTTTGATCATTTCCTGTGAAGATAAAGTAAATTATTATGCAGCCTCAGAGGGGTGCCCAAACTTTTTCATACGTCCCAAAGTGCATTCACTTACACCAAATCTAAGATCTGGTTTGAACGGAGTAAACTTGTCATGTATTAATGCTGTGTTGTTGACTTAGTAGGTGCTTTGGCATACACTACGTTGGTGTTCAAGTTTGCTGTCTGCTGTCGTGTAAAATCTTCTAAACTGTTGTTAAATATCAGATAAGTTATACTGCCCATTCAAATTAATAGAAAAGATCACGTACCATTTAGTATGATATTATATAGACCAACCTTCTCACAGCATCCCATACTGTGACTGACTTGATGTTTTCAATTGAAATTGTTGCATTATGTATGCAGATTATATGCTAAATTAAATTCAAACTCTTCCTTCTCCATTTTTCACACTTTTTAAGCAATGTGTAGCCTCATTGAGAGTTTAAGTAGGGTTTCAAATTCGTTTTCCGTTGTGTCCATGTAGTGATCTTGTAAAATTAATAGTGTTGTATATTCCCAGTTTTTAGCATTTCCTTCAATAAGGAGTGTTGTTGCGTCGCTGGGGCTGACAGACTTGATGATTGTGGCCAAATTTTGGGTTAGTCTTTGAATGTTGGGGGGGACTTTATCTGCTGAGGCATTTTTGAGGTGGTGTGGTGGTGTGGTGTGTAGGTGGTTCCCCAGATACAATCACAACTCTCTTGGATTTGGGATTTGGATTTCTGCATAACCTGTTCTATCTGATTCTGATTTGGGGTTACCAGGACCACTGGAATATTTGGTTTTTAGTGTTATGCATACCTGCGTGTTAATGAAGGTTTGTTTTATGTCCTAAATAAATCTGTTTGTGTTGATTTTCTTCCTATTTTGTTCTCATATTTGGACACCAGTGTTCTGCGTATCAGGACAGAATCAAAGCAAACGCACATGGAGGAATTTTGTTTTAATAGCAAAGTGACCTCAGTGACAGTATCAACATACTATGTCTGACATTCATTCAGTTTTCTTATAAAACATCAGCCGTGCTCCTCGGCCCCCCATGTCCTCTCAGTCCCGCTGTGCTGCAGTCTTTCCCGGTGCCTTCTCTGTCAGTGTGCTCAGGAAACAGAAGCTGAAGTGAAACTGCAGCACGTCGCACACTTTGGACCAGAAGTGTCCGGTTAACCGCTGGAAGAGCCGGTACTGAGCGAGCCAGTGATCCAGCAGCTTCAACACCACGAAGCCCGCGCACGACATCACCGCCAGCAGCAGGTATCTGCGCGTGCGGCCGTCCCCGTGCTCCCGCTGCACGCGCACTCCCTTGTACACCGCGAAGGCCACGTGACACCCCAGCGCCACCTCAAAGCCTCGCTCGTGCGCCAGCGCCAAGCCGTAGCTGAGGACAGAGAGCAGCTCGAGCGCCGCTGCGTGCCGCGCGCGCCACTTCGCCGGCCCGCGCTCTATGAAGCTGATCCACGCCGGAACCCACGCGAAGATAGGTAAGGTGAACCACTGGTCGAGCACCGCGGGAGCGCGCCGCAGCACCGCCAAGCGCGTCCACTGCACGGGAGCGTAAAGGACAGCCATGAGGGCGAACACTTGTCTCATGTACCGGCCCCGTTCCGTTTCTCTGACGCCGGTGTGCCGCAACAGCCAGCACAGTCCCATGTAGATGTAGGCTAGGTTAACCAGACAGTTGCAGGGCATCGCCAGGAAGGCGGGCAGGTAGTCGACCCTCTGCTCTGCATAGTGCTCATAAGACAGCTCCACCTGGACTCCGTCGAACAGGCTCGTGGTCGCCAAGGCGACACAGAGCACAAACGGGACCGACACGTGAAGCAGAGCCGACTTCATTCCCGCTTTTCACTAAACATGTCCGACACACACACACTCAAACTCTGCTGTGTTTCTGAGAGACTGGGAGCAAAAGTCAGCTGTTGTTATTCCGGGTTTCAAAAATGACGTGGTAAAAAATGGATGGTTTGGATTGGCTGCCTTTCTGATCACCACGCCCCCCTTCAGTGACTGTCTATATATTTGTATATATACATAATGTAGACATATTGACTTATAGACCAAACACGGTGCCAATATAAATTCATATCATAGTGATGGAGTGTCAGATTTATGGTGTTTTATTTACAGGATAGGGCAGAAATGAAATCTGATATTCATAACTATGTTTTCATTAGTGTACAATCTATTATTATTATTATTATTGCTGCTGTACATCTCTCTCCTCTAAACTCAGTGGGTTGCAGCAGATGACCAGTTTCTGCCCGTTTTGCCACTGTCACCAAATGTCTGTAAATAATATTATGAAGAGTGTGACGGCCTCTAGGGTTGTGGGCTGGGAGGATGTCACTCTGTGTTGCAGGAACCTGGGAGGTGGAGGTGCAGCCTCATCGTCAGATGCAGCACACCTGGGGAAGCTGCAGTGGAAGGCCACAAAGCAGGCTTTGGCTCACTTCTCGCTCTCTCACCTGGCTCCCCACCTGACTGCTCTTTTGTTTGTATTTGGTGTTTCACTTTCATACACTGCACCATTCACTTACCCATGCATCGCCATAGCATGTACACTGATATGCAGACAGATATACCACTATCTATCTGTTTGTTTAATTAAATTCATCTTATTATTAGTAGACTTTGTGTGGCTTCCCTTCTTTGTAGTACGTACCCTTGATGAATGAATATGACGACTATGCCATGCACTATATGTAATTTTGATGAGCAAACTGCACAAAAACTGCAAAATAATCTTTTATTTCCAAGAAATGCAGTCCTATTTATGTATTATTACATAATCGGATAACAATTTTTTTTTTAATGCTACGCCAATAACGTAATAACCCGCCAATAATGTAATAACTTATTACATTATTGGCAAAATGTTATTCCGTTTTTGGCTCAAAAACTTTATTACATTATTGGCATGTTATTACGTTATTGGCTTTATTGCATTTAAAATGGCCCAAATCATTACGTTATTGGCAGGTATTACTATATTGGACTTTATTACATTATCGGTTGCTACAGACCTGTGGTAGAGCTCCTTCTTTCATGGTGGGAGTAGCAGTCTGTTGCTGAAGGAGCTGCTCAAGGCCTCCACAGTCTCATGCAGGAGGTCAGAGGAGTTGTTCATGATGGATGTCAGCTTTGATAACATCCTCCTCTCCTCCACTTCCTCTATGGACTCTAGGGGGCAGTCCAGGACAGAGCTGGACCTCTTGACCAGTTTGTTGAGTCTTTTCTTATCCCTCTCTGTGCTTCCTCCTCCCCAGCAGACAACAACATAGAAGATTGCAGATGCCACCACAGAGTAATAAAAAGCTTTTAACAGAGTCCTGCACACTCCAAAGACTTTGACTTTGACCCTTTTGTACAGGACGTCTGTGTTGTCAGACCGGTCCAGTTTATTGTTGAGGTGAACACCCAGGTTTTTATATGCTCCCACCATCTCGATATCCAATCCCTGGATGTTCACCAGTGTGGTCTGAAGTGTCTTCCTCTGGAAGTTGATCACCATCTCCTTCGTCTTGCTGGAGTTGATGTGGAGGTGGTTGAGATCGCACCAGTTGACAAAGTCTATGATGACGCCCCTGTACTCCTGCTCATTTCCTTCTGTCCAAGGATGGCTGTATCATCAGAGAACTTGTGTAGGTGACAGCTGTCAGTGTTGTGTCTGAAGTCTGATGTGTACAGGGTGAAGAGATGTAGAGTGTATAAAGTGTATCATAGCACAGAGACAGCACTAGTGAAAGTTACAAATGACCTTCTAATGGCATCAGACAAAGGACTCGTCTCTGTACTGGTCTTGTTGGATCTTAGTGCTGCATTTGACACCATCGACCATCACATTGCAGAGACTTGAACATCTAACCAGCATTAAAGGAACTGCCCTAAGCTGGTTTCAGTCTTATTTATCAGATCAATCTTGTGTTCCTTATCAGTGCCAGTGCATGATGCAGTATAATGCATTACTGAGAGAAAACAGTAACCATTGTTATTACAGGATGTGTCATCTAGTGACATATGTAGACAAGTCTACTCTGCTCATAAGCCCACTCTCACACTGTGCCACAGCATCACAAGGAGTGACTTAAAGCCTGCAGATTCCCCTGGAGAAATGTGTGTCACTGATAGGTAATAATACAAAAAGGAGGAGAAAATGAAAAGACAACAGAGAGAGTCAAAAATAAGTGCACGAGGCAGAACTGGTTTGGTCAGTCCGACCACAGAGAATGAGGAAAGATAAAAAGGGATACAAACACAAAGGCAAACAGTAACAGATTAGCAGTGGAACAAAGAGAGCAACCGAGGAACATACAAAAGAAAGAAGCCTGCCAAGTTAATTGGTAAGACACTACATCTATATTATACATATTTATCAAAAAAAAACATTGATCCAGTGAGGTCAGCTGAAGTGAAACATTAATGAGGCTCTGTAGGGAGATCTGAATGAACCAGTAGAGACTGTTAGTACAGCCGTCATTGGAAAATTATTCAGACTGTGTAGGCAAGAGAAGCAATACTACAATCTTAAAATTCTCTATCGCAAGTCCTTTATTCAAAGTCTTACTGAAAGCTGCACTGAGCAGCGTTTTTATGTTTGTAATGTGAAAGGGGTCACTGGGAGTGACAGTAACTGAAACTACTGTATATTATAACTGAACTCTGCAGTTGCATAAAACTCGATAATGTGACAGTGAGTGAGACAGAAAGTGTGAATGTTGTGATTACACCTTGTTCTGTTGCCCCCATGTGGACAAAAGTATGGTGGTGGTATCAGCAAAATCTACTCATCATGCATCAGAATTTTTATTATTAATATTATTATTATTATTATACAGCATATATGTTCATTAAAGTAAACAGCATAATGTTATAGCTAGTCGAGGTGGGTGCTCATTTAACTGCTATATATATTATTGGATAGTTTGAAGGTTCAGTGTGTAACTTTTAGTGAAGTGATCAGCTGGAACAGGCTCCAATCTTTGCATTAAAGAAGAGGAAATATGAAGAAGCTATAGATTAGCTTCTTATCCTTACATTGCTAATCTTAGCTTTTATTAGCATGCAGAACAGCTAGCTAAAGTCAACAAATACACCAACGCAATGCAGAACAACTAACAATGACATTAGCTATCTGATATCTAACTAAATACAAATTTATATATATATATATACAGTGCTTAACAAATTTATTAGACCACCACCCAGTGTAAAGTTCATGCCACAGCTGCCCTCAATTAACAGCATTGATAGTTACCAGAATCATTTTTAATGTTTCTGTAATGGTTAATACAACAGTATGTACAGTAGAAGCTCTTTAACCAAAATGATATTTTTAATGCTAAAATATAATTATTATTATTGTTATCCATGAATTTTCACATTTATTGTTTTACAAAAAAAATTCTAGTTATTTACTTGCATTCCTGAACAAAAGAATTAGTTTTAGTGGTTGAATGTTATGCTTGATTAACTTGTGACTTCTTAGAGAAGCCTGTTGAGCCAGATCAAATCTGGATATAAAAAGGTGAATTCAGTTTGAAATTCCTCATTCCTGTTCAAAATGGTAAAACGTTGAGAGCTCACTGAAAATGAAAGAGTCCACATTAAAGCACTTCATGATGCTGGATGGTCTCTGACAGGTGGTCTAATACATTTGTTAAGCACTGAATATATGTAAAGGAACCTCAATAGCCTCAACAGGTTACTCATGCGGTTGTGGCGATGACCTCTTTTGGCACATGAAGGTTCTTCTACGCACTTGGAATTAGAGGGGTATGAAGGGGGACGGTTGAATCTAGAGGGGGACGGTTGAACTAGATACTACTAAATCTTACACACTATACCTTTAATCTTTGAAAAATGAATAATGTTTTTTATGCATCATAAAAGTTGAATGAATGAATATGAAAACTGAAAGAATGGAAGTATGTTTTTGCTTCTGATAGTACAATGTGTTATATGGCTTCTCTCTGTCTCTCACAGACTGTGACACTCTACAGAGTATCACTGTCCACAGACACTAAATGGATATACGCTCAGAAATATTCCCTGACAACCAGGCACACTCAATCAAGTCGCCCACGCTCTGAATCGACACAGGGAACTGACTGAACAGGACCAAGACGTGAATTACATTGTCATGTCAGATCCAGATCTAGTTGTTTGTACTTCTGCGGGATTGAAGGGTTTTATCTCTGCTCTTATTCCTGAAGTGGACAACAAGAAACCACCGATGCTTCCTCCACCACTACCTCCCAAGCGCCACCAGAGGTCTCCTGCATTTGAGAAAACTTTAAGTTCACAGTTGAAACCTTTCAATATAGCGAACACACTCTTGAACTCACTGGCATGCCACACATCTCCTGCACTGGGTGGAGTTAAAAGAAACAGTCAAGGCTTGGATCTTGTTCCTGGGGAAGTACCTGACATGCACAATGAAAAGATGAGAGACGAGGAGAACAGGCAGGAGCAAGATCTAACTGAAAGCAATGAGAAGATAGAAGAGAATGAGGAAACATCTCAAATAGAAAGTCAACTTGATATGGGTAAACCTCAACGACAGATCTTAGTATTATTTACAGACAAGGACAATGGTGGAGAGAAAGGAGAGGACAGGATGAAGGGAGAGCCTATTAATGCTGGGTTGACCACTCCTACCGTGACAGAAAATTCACCCCTGCCAGCGATGGAATGCTCAGACCTTATCCCTGATGTAGAGCCTGACATGGCACCAACCAACAGAAGCGATACAGCTACAGTTTCAGCAAAACCAGATCCAACAATTTCACCACAGCCTCCTCCAAAGCCACATCGTAAAAGTCCCCCAAACCCAACCGTCACACATCCACAGCTCAATGATACCATGAGACCTGGGACAGAAGAGGAAATGGAGAGGACACAGGAGGATGAACAGTGGAGAGGCAAGGACTTGGTGGACAAGGAAAGAGATGAAAAGGAAGGAGAAGGGAAGGACAGAGAAAAGGTAAATGGACATACTGAGTCAACTACTCAAACCATGACAGAAACGCCTCTCCAACTGCGAGAAATATCCAATGTCAGATCTTCAGTGAATCAGGAGATAGAATTAACACCTGACAACGCAACTCTTTGTGAGTCTCAGCACCCAAGAAAGCAACACCAGGATAAAGCAAATGGACAGGTCCAACCTGGTCCTCTTATACAAGAGGTTCTTGCTCGGGTCAAACCTCCTATAGGGACAGACTCAAATACGGAGACACTCAAAGGGACAGAAATCCAGATGTTTGGGCAAGGGGTGCAGGACTCTGAAGTGATTTCTAAACTGCCATCTGGACATCTGGAAGGGACAGCGGTGGTGGAGGCAAAGTTGGATCTGTGTCAGTTACAGCTGGAGAGGTTAGAGGACACACAGGAGGTTGCTGAGACACTACTGGTTGGACAAATGAAGCAAACCAACCGGAAGACTAATGCAAGAGGAAAGGTGAAACAGCTTGCCAAGAAGGTGATTGGTAGATTAAAAGAGGGCAGTTGGGAAAAAAGAAGAATGAAACGGATGGATGGAGTAAGAGAAGATGACATTGAATTGACACAGGTGAATTTCACTTCAATTATTTCTGAAAAACATTATCATTTTAAAATGTGTATTTTGTCAGGGAAAGGCAGCATCGCTCTGTTATGTCTGGCTTTACATTCTCAATTATACACAGTCAGTACAACCGCAGTCTTCTACTTTAGGGTGCTGGGCACCTCTTGTTGCTTTCTCCTGTGAGCATGTAGGTATTCAGTACCTTTGACAAGTTCAGTACAGGAGCACTTCTGAAAAGTGAAATTTAAATGTCTATGTAGAGATTTGTGAAACGTGGGCTCTTTGAGTCAGGCCTAAGCCCTCCAATAACTCTATTGTTAACTGGGGTGCTGTATGCTATGGAGGCTAAAATGGTTGTCACCATGATGACAGTTTCTGAGAAATGTTTTGGTGTCTCAGGTTCATTCATCTACTACTCAAACCAGCCTTCCTAGACTACATTGAATTGTGTTTTTTCGGTCTGAACACCTGGTAAGGCGGCTGCCTGCAAACAACACACTACAACACACTAGCTCTGTCACGTTGTCCACATTTCAAGGCAAGATTTCTCTCAGCTCTTGTTGTGTTTACAAAGGAACTTATATGGGCATGACACAAACTAATATGCATCTTCTTATTAGTTCAGCAGCTCTGCAGGGACACGTTACTATATTGTAGTGTGAACTAGATTTAAAGGTCCAGTAACTCTATTTACAGAATTTGACAGAAATGGAATATAATAACGGTGTTTTCATTAGTGTATAATCAAATGAAAATATGAATTGTTATGTTTTTGTTACCTTAGAATGAGTCTTCTATATCTATAGACACTATAGTCTTCTTTTATGGAGTCTGCCATGTTGAACTGCCATCTCTCTACAGTAGCCCAGACTGGACTAACTAAACAGTCCAGAGGGCCTTCCACGTGTTTCACATGTAGTTTCTTTATACTTCTGAAAAGAACTAGAAGTTGCTATATCCTACACACACGTTGGTCCTTTAAGGGATAAAATGAACAACTGAAATTTCTCTTTTGTAATTAAATTCAGACTTGTAGTTGACTATAAACTTACAGTGGTGTGAAAAAGTGTTTGCCCCCTTCCTGATTTCTTATTTTTTTGCATGTTTTTCACACTTAAATGTTTCAGATCATCAAACAAATTTAAAGATTAGACAAAGATAACACAAGTAAACACAAAATGCAGTTTTTAAATGAAGGTTTTTATTATTAAGGGGTGAGTCTTTTACATCGCTGTTGAGGAATTTTGGCCCACTCATCTTTACAGAATTGTTGTAATTCAGCCACATTGGAGGGTTTTCGAGCATGAACCGCCTTTTTAAGGTCATGCCACAGCATCTCAATCTGATTCAGGTCAGGACTTTGAGGTTGAGGTCACGAACAGATGGCCGGACATTCTCCTTCAGGATTTTTTGGTAGACAGCAGAATTCATGGTTCCATTTACCACAGCAAGTCTTCCAGGTCCTGCAGCAGCAAAACAGCCCCAGACCATCACACTACCACCACCATATTTTACTGTTGGTATGATGTTCCTTTTGTGAAATGCTGTGTTACTTTTACGCCAGATGTAATGGGACACACACCTTCTAAAATGTTCAACTTTTGTCTCGTCAGTCCACAGAGTATTTTCCCAAAAGTCTTGGGGATCATCAAGATGTTTTCTGGCAAAACTGAAACGAGCCTTTATGTTCTTTTTGCTCAGCAGTGGTTTTCATCTTGGAACTCTGCCATGCAGGCCATTTTTGCCCAGTCTCTTTCTTATGGTGGAATCATGAACACTGACCTTAACTGAGGCAAGTGAGGCCTGCAGTTCTTTGGATGTTGTTGTGGGGTCTTTTGTGACCTCTTGGATGAGTCGTCGCTGCGCTCTTGGGGTAATTTTGGTCAGCCGGCCACTCCTGGGAAGGTTCACCACTGTTCCATGTTTTCGCCATTTGTTGATAATGGCTCTCACTGTGGCTCACTGGAGTCCCAAAGCTTTAGAAATGTCTTTATAACCTTTTCCAGACTGATAGATCTCAATTACTTTGTTTCTCATTTGTTCCTGAATTTCTTTGGATTGCAGCATTATGTCTAGCTTTTGAGGATCTTTTGGTTTAGCTTTTTTCCCTTAAGAAATGAAATCATCATTTAAAAACTGCATATTTTATTTACTTGGGTTATCTCATTAAAATTTGTTTGATGATCTGAAACATTTAAGTGTGACAAATATGCAAAAAACTAAGAAATCGGGAAGGGGGCAAATACTTTTTCACACCATTGTAGTAGTTGTGATGCAGTGAAAAACAATGTAGCTGTATTTAACGCTTAACATGAGCTCCTGTTACCTGCTTTTTATCAAGGATCAAAGGAGGCATGGCGAAGAAGGAGGCAGGATGAAGGATGAGGACAAAGAGGAAGGAATGGATGAAGTTGCTGGGGACCAACCAGCAGAGACAGAGACAGAGAGCCTTGGTGACTTGATGGAGTGTAGGATTAAAAGAAGAAATGCAACATCTGGAAGGTGAACACACTCTTAATCACATTCTCTCTCTCCATCTCGCTCACTTGCAGGGGTACACACATTCATTCATTCACACATCTAGTGTTGAAAAAATTCAATGTGATTTGACAAATCAACCTAAGAAAGAAAAGATGAACTGATACCATAATATCAAGAGAATTTAATGCTGTTCATCTGTCCTGGCTGATTTCTTTTTTGTGCATATCAGTAAACATGGTGCTTCTAAAGACAATGTGAGTCATTTTACAAAAATATTATATTAGCTATATTACTACTATATTACTCCATTTTGACCATTGTTTGTTCAGTTTGTCTCCAAATCTTATGAAAGGGTAATACTAAATTGTTGCGAATCTACATGGCCTTCATGTGCCAAAAGAGGTCATCATCACAACCGCACGAGTAGCCTGTTGAGGCTGTTGATGTTCCTTTACATACATATATTTAGTTAGATATTGTGTCAAACTATAGCTCATAGCTAATGTCATTGTTACTTGTTCTGCATTGTGTTGGTGTATTTGCTGACTTCAGCTTGCTGTTCTGCATGCTAATAAAAGATTATCGATGTAAGGCTAAGAAGCTAATCTCTGTCTTCTTCATGTTTCCTCTTCTTTCATACAAACATTGCTGCTCCCTTGGCTTTCCTGTGCTAAATAATAAGTGTGATTCTCCATTTGTCGAACTTTAACTTCCTTAAACTTCCGCTAACTGCCGTTAGCAACTAGCAGACACTTCTTCTTCTTCTGCTTCGTTCTGGGCTACTGTAACAAACATGGCGGTGCAAGATGGAGGACCTGTGTAAGAGGACCTGCTCCATATGTAGATAGAAAAGGCTCATTCTAAGCTCATAAAAACATAGTGATTCATTTTTTAGATGATGCACATTACATTACATTTCTGCTCTAAGATCACCCTGAGAGTTACACACTGAACCTTTAAGTATAACACCTTCTCAAGCTGGATGCGTCTAACAGTTCCCAGCAGGGTCCTGTTTTTCAGGACTTAGAAGCACATGACTACAAATCCTGTATTTAATAATTGTTGCTTGTTAATGTTGATTATTTAAAGGCCTTATGGAAGAGTTTAAAGTAAAAAGAAAAGAAAAAAACTGCAGTGTTTTCCTGCAAGATGAGCTGGTGCTGCATCAAGCACTAAAAAGAGCTCAAAGCTTCTCAAAGATATCTATGTAGTGCTCTACTATCATGTGTACACAATGAAGTTTTCAAACACATTCTGGCACTTCTTTTTTATTGTCTTCCTTTTAGCACACACACTGTCGTAGATTCATTACCGGCTATTTTTAGTCATCAGGAAACATTCCGTCACTGTTAGTCAAACTTTATTTGGCCTTCTCTTCTGTTTCATGGGAATTTTAACGGACAGACATGAAAGCGATATAGATCTTCTCATGTAACCAAACAGTGAATGAGAATATGCCAAACTACTTCCTTTAACATGCAAAATACCACAGAAAAAAGATGTGACTGAATGACGGAGGTGGTGTGGTTGACACTCTTTATGTTTTATTCTTATCTTCAGCATTCATACTGAGGCGTGCCCCGGCAGCTCACCTAGTATAGAGTGAAGGCTGAGTCAAGGCTGAGTTGCCACAGCGGTCTTTGCTGCATGTTATTCCCCTCTCTCTCCTGCCTTTCCTGTCTCTCAGCTATACCATCATATAACGTGAAATGACAAAGCATATATATAATGAATATTAACAACAGTCCTACATATTGAACATATAAAAGCTACAGGTGTGTCGTCAGCAGGAAACACATCTAAAAACACTTACATGCCTCCCTATGAATGCTTACTGTCTCCATGTTTCCCCTTCATCTGACAGCCTGTTCAGCTCCTTCAGAGCCTGCAGTCCAGTGAAGCTGGTGGAGGAGCTCCTGTCAGGTGATGAGTGGTCTCAGTTCCTGTATGGAGACCAGAGCTCATGTCCTTGCCAGACACACTGTGAGGACACAGGAGAGCTCAGCATAGACCTCCAGTTTAACTCGAGTGCTGAGCTGGACCTCCCTGTGGATGTGTTTGAAGGCAGCCCTGCTGTCCAGGAGGAGCCTATCTATGAGGACATCGACCTGTCAAATGTTCTGACAGAAGAGAGCCAAACGCAAAAATTCAACAGAGTGTCCACTGACACTAATCCAATGAGTGAGTATAACCAAGGTGGATGGTGTGTGTATGTTTGAGAGGACTGGTGATGGATTACCTTTTGATTTCAACACAGATAGACCTACATGAAACCTACATAGAGGTTTGTGATATTCAGTATCTTAGCACTCAAGGTGCTTTTTATGCTGATGGCAGTCTTCGGGAGCAGTTTGGGGTTCAGTATCTTGCTCAAGGACACTTCGACATGCAGACTGGAGGAGCTGGGGATTGAACTACGATCATCTGACGACTAACACTGCCTCCTGAGCCACAGCTTAGTTTTCATTGTTTCTGATCAGAGTCACATGCATCATGGATTCACAGGAAACAATGAATCATGTAATCCAGCATTATTTGATTTGACTGCTCTCAGCCTCACTATTTACTGTAACTCTCCTACAGCTGTATCAGAGCCAGGTTAAAGGACCGGTGTCTGTTCCAGTGTGAAGGAGAAACTACAGCCGTAAAACATGCAAGCAATGCAAAAGTCAGTGTTTAGTTTGTCTGTTCCAGGCTGCTGTAGGAACATGGAGGCTCAGCATGGCAGACTCCGTGGTAGAGGACCCACGTCAGTAGATATACAAATCATAATGATGAAAACATAGTTATGTAATCTCTATGAACAGATCAGATTTTGGCATCAGAATCGTTCTGGTTTCATTTGTAGTCTGAGACGGATCTCAGGCATCTTCTGAAAATAAATGTAACTGCTACTGCTTCACATTAAAGTATTCAAGTGGCAAACAGAGGGTGGCTTTTATTGTGAAGCAGTCATAGGAAACATAGTGTATTTGCCACAGAGGTTAGTGCTGACAGTGTTCGATCATTCTTCATAAATGTGTCTACAAAAAAAGACAATTTAGTTGTTGTTGTCAGTGGATGTGTTATGCCATCTGTAACAGCACCTACCTGTCAATCAAAGCAGCCACACTCTTAATTCTGCATAACTTTAAGCCTTAATATCATTTGAACAGGTGAGTTCTATATAAATTCACCCTCAGTACAGTTGTCATGAACGGGGAAATTAGCTATAAAGACCAAAACTGTTTTTTGTACCAGCCTGTAAACATGTTTATTTCTGCTGTGAAGTTGGACATTTTAACATGGGGACTTATGGAGACTGACTCACTTCTGGAGCCAGCCTCAAGTGGACGCTCGAGGAATTACAGTTTTTAGCACTTCCACTTCATTTCCCAGCCACGGAGGTTGCTGCTTGGTTGTAACACAGTCAGGGTGTGGTGGAAGAATGACAACAGCCATGGTGAGCTGTTTGATAAAGAACTGCTCACCTTCAACGTCAAAGCAAATAACCAGCTCCTTTGACTGTGACCTATTTCTGTGTGGGAAACTGCTGCGTGTGTGAATCATGACATCAGATGAGTGGTGTAATTATTATTAATTGACTTCTTAATTACAAACTGAACTTGTTTGTGAACAGATACACCAGCTGCTCTAACATTTGTTGTATTAATTATTCAGCTGTAACCACCATTGTCCAAAATAAACATGGAATCTTAAGAGTTTTAGCTTTAAAGGGATAGTTCAGGTTATCTGAGGTAAAATTGTCCATTGTTTGTGTAAACTACAGTAGATGGTGGTCATTATTCATGGCAGTGTACTGCCAAGGGAGCAGCAATATTTGCATCAAAGAAGAGAAAACATGAAGAAGATATAGATTAGCTTCTTAGCCTTACATCGCTAATCTTAGCTTTTATTAGCATGCAGAACAGCTAGCTAAAGTCGACAAATACACCAACACAATGCAGAACAACTCTCACACACTGTACCTTCCTCTGTAGCATTGCAGAGTTTCACTGTCTTGACTGTTCCAAACAGCCCCAAGGACCAAAGACATTTACGACACGGTGGAGTTCATCCAGCCTGTGCAACCAGCAAACACACACCTGAACTTTTCTGATATTAAGGTTGGTCAAAACAACAATCCATTTTCATATTTGTTGTTAAATATCAGATCACGTTTGAACTGTCTTTCTCTGACCAGTCTCACGGGGTTCTGGACTGTGCAGTTCAGAAGTATCTCATCAAACTGAGCAAGAAGAGGAAACACAGAACAGCATGGAAACACAACAGGACACACGGTGAGACACTCATCTCTTTTCTAATATGCATCTATGCAGAAAAGTCTGATGGAAGTATGATGGAATATCTTTCTGTATGAGAGAATGTGCAGAAAGCAAATGTAGAAACGTGTTTTGAAGCAGGTGGACAGTCTTCTTCCTCCACCTCTCCACAACAAGTCTTCCCTGCCTCCATCTTCTACAACATCCCAGCTTTAGGAGGAGAGGAGCAGCTCTCAGTAAAGGTAAAGGTTAGTACAAGAAACCCAGATATTTTGATGAATCCTCTACATCTGATGTCTTCATCATATCTGTGTGTGTGTGTGTCAGTGTGAAGGAAGCAGTCTCAAAAGTCTGGCCAAGATAAAGACGGTTCTGCTGAGAGCAGCACAGCCAAAGGAGGACAGAGGAAAGTAGAAGACGCTCCATCCATTTTATTCACAGTGTGTTTGATATGAACATCAGTTATTGCAACAAAGCCAAAGAGTTTCTGGGTAATGAGGAGAATGTGTACAAAAAGTAAAGATGCTTTACCAGTTTTTCCAGTCTGCATGTTGAAGTGCCCCCGAAGGCTGCGTCATCGGTGTGTGAATGTGTATGAATGGTTAGCTTGTAAAACTGATGAGGAGTTGGCACCTTGCATGGCAGCCAATGCCATCAGTGTATGAATGTGTGTGAATGGGTGAATGAGATATGTACTGTAAAAGAGCTTTGAGTGGTTGGAAGACTAGAAAGGAGATATATAAGTACAGTCCATTTACCACACATGTATTTATTGAAAATGTTTCTTAGCCAGCACGGGGTGGTCATCCTTCAACACAAAGATAAGCCAGCCATCTTTCAACTTTGTTACTTTTAACATGAAAGTCAATAAATTTGGAGTTGTTTCCAACGTCCTTTTAGTAAGAATGGAATATTAGATCTGTACAAATGTAATATTACTACTAATAATATTATTATAATATGTAATTAATAATATGAATGTAATATCACAGCATTCATATGTATATCAACAAACATCAAAAGAAGCAGAATTGATGCTGGCACCATCACAGCTACGTCAGAATCACTGACATGTTGGGAAAGCTTTCACTACACACTTGACTCATCTGTGGCATGAAACAAACAAACAAACAAACAAAAAAAGCAGTCAATGCAAACATGGAATTTAACAAAGAAGTTTATTCACACAGTTTCATAATAAGACCCAACATGACAGTATTGGAGCATGTATTGGAGCATGTTAAAGGTTCAGTGTGTACAGTTTAGTGGCATCTAGGGGTGAAGTTGCAGAATGCAACCCACTGAATACCCTCTCACCCTCTTGTTTCAAGCATAAAGGAGAAACTACATTAGCCGTGAAACTCAAACACGACGCGAGGTCCAGAGAGCCAGTGTTTGGTTTGTCCGTTCTGGGCTACTGTAGGAAGAGACTCTGAAAGAGGACCCACTCCCTCATTCTAAGGCAACACAAACATAACTATTCTTATTTAAAGGTGATTATACATTAGTGAAAACATGATGAATGATGAATATTATATTCCATTTCTGTCAATAGACCTCTTAAATGTTACACACCGGACCTTTAATTCAGTTTTATTTCTATAGCACCAAATCATAAGAGAAGTTCTCTCATGACACTTTCCATACAGAGTAGGTCTGTAACTCTTTATCTCATTATTTACAGACCCAACAGTTCCCACCATGAGCAAACACTTGGTGACAGTGTCAAGGAGAAACTTAATTTAGGAGGCACAGAACTCAACTCTCAGGTTTCAGGTGCTAAATATCCAGTGACTAATGATTACTTCTTGTATAGGTGTACTTCACATTCCACTACATGTATTGTGTATCTGTTTTTGTATGTTGCTGTTTGCACCTTATGTGAAGTCTGAATGTGGCAGTGAATGCATCATTCATTCTTTTTGTTTTGCACTGGTGACCAGGACAAACACTGTTTCATCACTCTGTACAGCTGGATGACAATAAAGTCTTTTATTTCTTACTTCCTCGTTCTGTACATATTAGTCATGTGTGTCCTCACAAAGTAACACAGTAATGAATTACTTCATGAGTACTCATCCTTTTGTGTCTGCTCTCCTCATTCTTAATGCTCGTAGGACTGAAAGGAGGTGACACACACACTGTGTGTTGCTGATCGTCTGACTCTGCTGTTCTCACTTAACAAAGCTTCATAGTGTCTTTCAGCTCATTGTTTTGGTTTGGTCATGTGGTTCTCGTTAACTTTATTTTCAGCAGCAGAAGACAGTGAATACGCTCTGATAATTCAAACCAGGATTAAATAAATAAAATCTGAAATTTGTACATAAATATGGAAGCCTGAGCATAATGCATCATACATTCTATTTCCTTAACCTTTAACCTTTGTTAACCTTTCCTGCTCGGCTACCAGTCGGAGCTCTGGAGTTGACTTTGAGACACTGTAGTTTTTTATTTAATCGTGTACTCAAACACACACTGTACATTTCTTTATAACCAAACTCTTACTGCTAACCTGCTCTGTTGTTCCGCCACACACACACATTCCACACTCCACTCGTCCCTGCCACTTGACTCACACCTTACACATTGCTCTATTCCCCAAGGGAACTTGTAGACCTGTAGACATCAGGAAGGATGAGGATGCCAGAGTAGGAATGCTGATGCATGACGTCCATCTCTTTCCACTGGTCACCAACACACGTCTTCCATCAAGATTGGTCATATCCAGAATCATTTTCTGAATTGGGTCAGGAATTAGCAGCTCAAAGGATGACTTGATATCCTGAACACAAGTCACTGCATATCATGTGGGCCCTGGTACCATCTGTATTAAATTAAATATGTAATATAAATATGTCTGTGGGGCTCTTCCAGCAGCAGCCTGTGGTGCTCCTTGTGGTGAATATTCCCAGTGAAGTATGCTCAATTCTCACAGAAAATAGACTGTTGAGTTTCAGGTAGAAAACAATTATAGAAAAATTATACTTATAACATTTTTCTTCTTGTAAACATTTTTAACGAAGGATACCAGAGGGTCCAAAAGTGAAGACAATGCAAGGGCTAAACAGGTTTAGAGTGGATAAACTGATATGATGCAGGATAGATACAGTTAAAAAACAAGACAGACGGGGCTGCTCTCAGAAGATCAACGCTAACAAACTGTGTCACTACAGTGTGTTTTTAGAGAGGACAGCAAGAAGTTTAGAAATACAATGTTGTTTTTTTTGTTTCTCTTTTTATTAGCAAAATGATCACACATCATGTCCTCAAAATAACATATTCTCCTATTTAAATAAGATGTATTCAATGATACAGAAAGCAAAGGGTATGAGGGCTAGCAGGTAAAGGCAAATGAAGCACTGAGGAGAATGAGAGAGAGATAAATGTATGTTTAATCCAAGACACTGTACTGAAGGTGTGCATGTTATTTGTTTTATGTGAATGCACAAGTGCTAAAATGCTACAGTGTTCATACTATAGACATCTGTGTGACTGAAGAAGTCCTCAGAAAGGAAGGATCACTGCCCTCTCTACAAGAACTTAAAGATTCGTCTATCTAAAAAAGGCTGATCAAATCAATAAACTGCACATCATGTTCTCCCACACACACAAAGCCGTTCACACGTTCACAGACAAACAAGTGCTTCCTGTCAGCGGCTGACATCAGAGTGACCTCCAGAGGAGCATAGACCTGAGTAGGGATGTCAGTAACCTGTCAGATGTGTTCATCTCTTCTTCGCGGTGCCAGCAGCAAACACTGAGCTCGTCTGTTATCACTGCACCAGTCCACATTCTGTCAGTGCCATCCACTGTAGAGAATCAGTCCGCCTCATCAGCTTCTATCTTCTCTTGGTTCCTCCAAAACCTGAACAGACACAACAACAGTCAGCCAGCTGCACACACTACATGTCTGTGGATGCTGATGAACTGTTGAGACGTTCATGAACCTAAAACACAGAGCCGTGTCATTCCTTCATAATTAAGTAATGTGCATGGTGTTGCTACATATGTGGTGTTCTCTTTGAGATTGTACAAATAAAGTAAACAGAAACCAATATAAGCTGTTCTGTCACTGCCGAGATGATTTGCACTTTAACTGAGGGAAATACTGCTAAGTAGCGAATTGCTAACTTGTGTAGCTAACTCAGCCCCCGGGATGTGTCCTGTGTCTGTTAGGTTCACTGGAAGGTAGACGCTGAGCTGCAATGCACAGTGCTGAGGGTGTACCGCACACAAGCTGCTGTGCTGTTGTTAATGCTAATCAATATCTGTGACATGCCCCTCCCCACCTGCCTAAATCTAAAGACAAAATGTCAACTAGAGATTAACCAGAGGAGGTAATATGCTGTTGATGTGTGCACAGGGACTGTAGGCTTTCACACACACGTGTGTGTATGTGGCTCTGTTAGCTAACATGCGGTCCTTCTACCTGAAGCCGTGCGTGTCCCAGAGGAAGAGGAGGGGTTTCCAGCAGGAGGTGCTGAGCTGTGAGCGTAACTGGAGTAGTTGGAGTTGTACGGCTGGTTTCTGCAAAACACACACACACACATACACGCCACCGGAGTGAGAGTGGAATAATGTTGAGTCATAGAATTCTTCAACCATCTCTCCGTCTCTTTACTAACCTCTGACGACCAAAAAGATATCCCAGCACACCCCCCGTCCCCATGCCGGTCCAGAAGCCTCCACCTGTGCCAGGAGCAGCTCGGCCTCTTGGGTACTGTTGTCCATGAGTGTAGTCACTGTGGAAACCGTAGCTTGGGTTGGCACCAGCATAGCCTGGGTTGGCACCAGCATAGCCTGGGTTGGCACCAGCATAGCCTGAACACAAAAGCACAGTACAGTCAAGCTTTCAGCAAAGTAACCATATTTCATATATATTTTCAGACAACAGAACATCCTGCATGTGCTCTGCATCAGCTGACCTGTGAAATCAGGTTTGAATCCCGGGGGTGGTGGTCCTGCCGTGGAGTCATAGTGATTATCTCTGGGGTAACCAGCCTGTCCACCATTCTGCCCCCACTGGGCCAGGTTCCCGCTGAGGAACAGCTTGTAGACGCCGTAGGCTAAGATCAGAAGCACCGCGACGACCAGCAGGCCTCCTGAGTCCTCGCCGCCTGATGGGGTGGAGCTCTGATGTTGGCTCTGCTGGTGATGATGTTGATGCTTGTTTCCAGAGAAACCGTTGAAGAAACTGGAGGCGAAGCCGCCGAGATCTGTGACAGACAAACAGAGAAAGAATGTTTCTGAATATGAAGTCTTTGTGTGAAGATGAAGCCTCATGAATGAATGTCACATTTCAATCCTCCTACTTCCAAATCCCTGGAATCCACTGTTGGAGCCCCTGCTGCCCTGATTCCTCCTCTGGCCCTCTGCAGTCAGTTCCAGTGTGTACTCGAGCCCACAGGAGCCCTTCAGTACGTAGTCATCAGCAGGGTAGCTGAAGCCCTCACAGCTCACCTCCACATGACCAAATCGGTACGCATTGTCCATATCAGTCTTACACTCCCACTGCGAGGAGGAAAATTCACTCAAAACATTATTTTAGTACTCAAACCCATCGAGCGTATCAGTTCTATTTTAAGCAGAACTCAGACCAGCAGCACCATGACTGATGTAATGAGCCCCAGTCTGCAATAAAAGTGACAAGATCCCTCACTGGCTTCCCACCAACAAACACAGCCAACTGTGTCTGTTACATTATTATATTATAACCTGATCCATACTGTATTTGTAAGGCCCAACACAGTAAGTAGGCAGATATTCCATAAAATAACTGATTTTAAATCATGTTCACGTTACACTGACTCTACAACTTTATGACATTAAGTCAGAGACCCCTGAGGAGTACAGGGAGGTCATCACAAGATGAAGGAGATGGTGACTGACTTCAGGCAGAAGACGCCTCAGACCACACCAGTGAACATCCAGGGATTGGATATGGAGATGGTGGGAGCGTACAGATACCCGGATGTTCACCTCAACAACAAACTGGACTGGTCTGACAACACACACTTGTCAAAGTCGTCTCCACTTACTGAACAGCTTCAGCATCAGGCTGCTACTCCCGCCATGTAAGAAGGAGTGCTACCACAGTAGCAGTAACTCTTTCACTGATTTTGGTGAAACTGGATTGTTTCAGATAGTTTTCAAATTAAGACTGAAAAAAAATGTTTAAATCAAAAATCGAATTGTGGATTTGAAGATTTTCTGTGGTGATGGACGGGAAATTTACCTCATGAACTTTACCTCATGAACTTTACCTGCTTTCAGGCACCAAGTGAAAAGTCAGCAAAGTTTGAACATCAGGATTGCTTCTTTGATCACTCGTACAAACAGTGATACAACCAGTGAGCTCAACTAGAGCTGCAATGATTAATCAATGTATTGATTGACAGAAAATATTCAACTAAAAATGCTCACGCTGGTTGCAGCTTTTTAAGAGTGAATGTTTTATCTTCCATGACAGTAAATTGAATCTTTAGGCTTTAGATAAGATGTGTGTGTGAATACATCAGCTTGGACTTCACCTTTTTTGTGACTTTCTCAGAGTAATTGCCATTTCTCTGTCCTCGCTACCCACCACCGCCTCCCTCCTCACCTGTACATCCAATCCGTCCCAGCCTTTGTTCTGACACTGGACCACCTCTGGAACGAAGGCCTTGCAGCCCGCTGAGCCTCCGGTACACTGGAGCTGAGGGACGGGGTTGGATCGCCTCGCTGTGGTGTAGCGACCTCTGTACAGAGTCAACGCCTTGACGTCACGCAGCAGCACGCCGCCTGCAGTGTGGAAAGAAGAAGAAGACAGATTAATAATCACATTTCAAACATATAAAAGCTCCTCCAAATATCTCATGCTGGGATACAGCACCAGTGAGCCTCATTAAACAGCTGATTTATGAAAAAATGATTAGTAGATTGTACAATATATTTGTACAATCAGATATGGTTATACCGCAGGAAGCCTGGTCACAAGTTCGAATACACAGAGGGAGTTTAAGTGGAAAATAATTATTCGATTTTTTAGGACTCCAAAAATACTATCTAGAATGGGCCAATCACATTCTAGCTCATGCTGGAGGAGCTGTGGAGCACACACTGCCAATCACAACCATATATTCTGGTTAAGTCCCAAACTACAGACATTCTGGAGAGAGATACTGTGGCTCTATTAGGAGTGATGCCTAAAGGATTGAATGGGAGGTCTGAGAAATATCTTTTAAATATATTACTTACAAGTAATATATTGTATATTAAGTAATTATATATATTATATTATATTATTATGTATATTAGTAACTAAGTAATATATAATATTACTTACTTACTTATGTAAGTAATTGCTAAGTATTAGATGTCTGAAACCAACCCCCCCTTCATATAACACACGGGTCCCGAAGGTTTGGGACATCTATCAGATGGAGCACCTCCAAAAGTCCATCTTTACTAAGTGGTGGAGTCCTGTCGTGT